>VCJH01001815.1:2223-28753 GCA_024140565.1 Backusella australiensis | reverse complement strand
ATATATATATATATATATATATTCTTCCCCAATTGATGTTTGTTAATAAAACAAAACATCATCATCACACGATATTTAATTTCAATCAAATAATACATCTATCGAAAACAAATAAAACGCATTATATATGAAATATAATATATACATTATTTATTTTTATCCACGACAATAACTATGGTTAAATGTCTGTTCATGCAACTCCCATTTCCCTCTTCGACTATTTGAATGTAATTTATCCTTATGCAAGAAGATATCTATACCCCCTAGTTTAAAGAGTGAGTTGGGATCACTCGGCGTTCCGTCCAGTACGACCTCCGCATAGATGGTGTAGCTCCTGCTATCATTGACAACACACCGCATCCAACCTGAAATCACACTTGCGGCCTTGACTGCCAACGGTTCACTAAACAAGAATCTTGTTTGATACCAGTGTGTTGTATCAGACTGTGGTCCTGTCGAGAGCTGTATTGCATTTTCCTCTGTGCCGCACGGGTCAAACACCAAATCAAACCATCCTGCAATACCATTCATCATACCTGTACGTGTTGATACCCAACTAAATGGGATGGTGATATCGAGAAGTGATGCATTTGAGATGGTGGTAAAGTCAATTGGATATCCGTTACTCGGATCAAATGTTGCCAATATACTTTTATGGTTAAAATGTCCAACAACAGGCATACCTATGCCCATGAATAAATAACGATGCATTGCATTATATCAATAATTGCGTTACCAAACAATTCATCTCTCGCGTCGCTATAAAGAGCCGATAAATCAATATCGTAGAATGAATTCTGTTCCCTTCATAATAACATGTTGCACAAGAAGGAATAAGTTTATCATTATTATTACGAGTTTGGGCGTCTTATTATTACCAGAATCGTGCACTGGAAATGGTTTCTCTCCATAATGCTGTATCTGTAAACGGAGCCAAATGAATCACACCCATAGAAGGAAAAAGCGTTCCACCTGGTTTTAAATAATGGTCTCTTGCATAAATATAACTTTCCAACTAAATACACATTTCTATACATATTAAGATACGAAATAAGAGTAATAAAACCAAACCCCTTTTTTTCTAAGATGCATACCATTCTCTCATGAAATAAAAGTACACCTATCGGTTCTGATATAATTGTATCGACTTTTGGTATCGTTTCATCACAATCTTCCACTTTGGCTATTTTGGGGTATAAGAATTATTATATCAAATAGAATCCACCTCGTTACCTTGAATGACTGTAATTTTATCCTTTAAAAAATCATTTCGACCATTCCGACCAGCCGTATCCACCAATTTCTTCATTTTTGTTGCCACCTTGGATGCCTCGACTGCATACACCTGTGATGCACCTGCTTGCGCTGCAAAAAATGATAAAATACCTGACCCCGCACCCACATCCAACACTTTCTTGTCCTTGAAATGAGATAATCCGTTTAATAGAATGGCCGATCGATAAGTGGCTGTTCGAACATCATCCTGTAGTATGTTTTGCTTTAAAATAAAGGGTTAGAATAATGATTTTGTTTAAGGCGATTATCTTACTTGATGCTGAAGATGAGAATAATAATTAAAATAATGAGGATCTTTATCTTCAACTGTGGGAAGGCTTGCAGTCATGAGTAATTTTTATAAAAGAGAGAAAGAGAGGTAAAAAAAATGTTCTGGGATGGAAATATATTAGAGCTTGACAACAACACGTGTGCACCCGCTTTTTAGAAATAATCATGCAAGTTGAACTTTAAAATGCAACTTTGAACAAACAAAAGAAAATGCTGTTAAATTTCGCTTTTATTATTATTTTATGGCTTTATCATTCAGAGGAATACTTTTCTAAGAAAAAAAGAGTGAAAGATAATAATGGGAAACGAAATAGAGTACAATATGGAAAGCATAAACAATATGCCAATAAATGGGACATTAGGTCATGCGGATTTGTAAGTTGGCCAGCCTTTGGAAAAATGTCCCACGCATCTTTTTTCAAAAAACTTCCTTTATTAACTTTAATTGATATCATTATTAAAACACAAATACATACTTATCTTGTGATGGAATTATTTTCAATTATCACAAGATATTTGCATTTCGAGTACAAACGTAACAGTTTTCTGTCGGCCCTTTTAAGCTCAATAAAATGTTTATGCTGAGTCAGTTCAGGATTGCCAGTAATAGATATTACCTTTCCCCATTGAAAATCATTTGTTGTTATCATCATCGCTGAGCTGTTAATGGATGATGGCCAATTTTAGTCATATTTTGGTTGTATAGCGTGCATTTTATACGCTATGAAACCAACCATTCTACATTTCACCAAGTGATTATAATCATAAACATCAGCCCAAACTCAACAAGTTTACGGTTTGGACGAAATCATTTTAATTAGGTGCCTTGGACTTCTCAATGTGGGTGTTTCCATGACACCAATGAAACGAAATATTCCATTTTAGGCATCATCCAAAGATCGCCTTTAGAGCCACAAAAACTATGATACACATGAAAACTAATCAAGGGCGAGACCCAAGAGGTCAATTAGCCTGAAAAAATCATTTAATGAAAGCGTGAAGAACCTTCAAAACTATTCGAAATAATTTATTTATTGACGATGCTGAAATAAAACTGGGCCTCATAGCTGAACAAAGCCATAAATTGTCACTAGTGATCTTTTTGATTAAGGAAGTGGTTTTTGTGCCAGGCTTGCATGTAACACAAAAACACATTCTATTAAACCTCCCCTTTTGAGAATAACCTCTTGTAAACCAACAAATATCTTTCTGGTTAGTTTATATTGTTTCTTTTATTAAATTCAATAGCTAATAAAAACCAACTGTTTATTTATTGGTATCTTCAAAGGGCGACCTTCTGGCAGAAGGCACCAAAATGATGTTACAAATATTACACATGCAACCGAGGTTAATAGCCATGTATCCAGACAGTCATATTGACTTGAGATGTTGGCACTAGTTTCGTCGCTGAACATGGTATAGGGAACAAAGTGGTCCTTGCTAACATCTAACTCAACAGCCTTCTTCTCATTTGTTTAGCACCATCGAAAAACACCTGGTGACCCGCCAATGCTGCTTTGACTGTTTGTTTATCGTTACCACTGACACCATCCTTTAACTCCTTCAGGTCATCTACGAATTGTTTCAGGTAATGTTTAATTTCCGAATACCAGGGATCGTCGCGTACAGAACCAGTCCATTCGATAAGGTTGCGCTTATCTTTGGGGATATTCTGAATTGTGGCATATATCATACACCGCCAATTGAATGGCTCGTATTCTCCCGTGACTGTAAAAGGAACATATACAGGGCTCTTTTCTTGGTAGGATTTAACTGTATTTATTGTTCAGGGTTTTAGATATAATGTATTTCCATTATCTTAGTGCTGTTCCCTTATTTATCTTTAAAAGTGTAGAACAACTGAATGGTTGTTGTACTGCTGCTAAATGTTGAATTGTGTATGTGAGAAATTGAGAACACGAAAAGGGTTGAAAAAATAAAAGGTGCATAAATAAACGCGAGTGTTTGTCCACGTCACACTGGATATCTCTCGGTTCCTAGATTTGGGTTTTTGTCCTGATTACAGTTAACATTTATTTATCCCTTAAAGGATACATATTTTATTTAAAAAATAATTGTCAATTTTTTAACAATTATCTCGGTCCTTTAAGGGATAACGAAGTATGCTTATTTTACACAACACAATTTTAATAAATGTACAATTCTTGATTATTATTGGCTTAGTGTCTATCAAAATGGCTCATCTTCGTTTGAGAAAACAGAGCGTGGTACAACATTTATGCAGATGGCTTGGGTCTGAAAGCTTTAGTTATTTCCTGAATAAAGTTTTAATTTCCATCAAGAAGTATTATGATTTAATTACTCGCTTTGAACATGTTATGTATTTTTTTTTTCACTATAAATAATATAATAGGTTGGGATGTTGTCAATTCATTACTTACTTGAGCTCTATATAAACATAATACTGGATCTTTTATTGATAGAAAATGAACACGTTTTTTATAATATTATGATATTGCCATATACAAAAAAGTGATTGTGTCTAATAGAGGGAACGATAGTTTGATTGTTATATTCATTTATCAGAAGAAATAGCGTGTAAATTATTATTTCTCAAGGTAAACAAGAACAAAGGGAAAATTGTTTTTATCTCTTTCTTTCTCTGTATTTAACTATATCAAAAATATACATACTTCTTTACTTTCAGCCAAGATGGACACAGCTACTTCAAACTATGGTAAGATAGACCTTTGGAAGTATATAATGATGAGGATACTTGCTTTTTTTATTATTATTATCAATATTAAACCATCTTTCATAAAGCCGTTTTCATTGTTATCACAAATAAAAGAATTGGACCATGAACCATTGTAGTTATATTCAAATTGGATTTCTTGAGACTATGAGATTGAAATGCTTACAACAAAAGGTTTACTATGCATCTAACGTCCAAATTGATGATAGTTTTATCCACAGTTTTGGTTCTTTACAAAAAGGTAAGACTAATATTAAATTCATGTTGGATCATTTATTTTCTGAATGAATCCTCTTTAATTTAATTTGTAGTGAAAAGTGTAGTGAAAAGTGTAGTGTATCTAATGATATCCTTAAACAAAGAAACAAACTTTTGATTGATAAATGTCTTTATTTAAAGATTGAAGAAAAAAGACGGCGGGGTGAGCAAGCGGCTCAGCGCAACGATCAAAAACAAATGCTTCAGCAGTAGTAGCGTCAACAACCACAGCCATCGTATCTTCAACAGTTACAGAGTCAGCTGCTTCAACAGCAGTAGTTGTGTCAAGAGCAACAGCGACGGCTTCAGCAGGTCCAACGGCAGTAATTGCTTCAACAGCAACTACCACAGGTGCTTCAACAGTAGCAACAAGAATGGCAGGAATTTGAACAGCTCCAGCTACTTCAACAGCAGCAACGTATTCGCCAGGAACACAACGAGCTGATTGAATTGCAACGCAAACAAGTTGCCCAGAGAATGAGCCAGTGGTACCAGCGGCGTCATGTCGACGTGAATCGTTTCGTCCGCGTAAGACAATACGGTCTCTTGGATAGACCAGAAAACCGAAGGCTGGCACGAAACATTCGTGATATTTATGAGCCGGTGCCACTAGTGGATGGTAACGATGAGAGTGGCTTGCAAAGGGGGGTAAGTGAATTAAAATAGAAAAAAAAAACCAAAGTCTATATGCCTACTGTAGTAATGAGAATGGAGTGATAATAAAGGCCAGAATTTACTCTAATATTTATGAAATGGCTTAGGTTTACTAAATATTTTTCTTTCTTTCTTTTTTTACTAGTGAGCAGCTGAAACAATTATATATAACACTATGAAAAAGATGAAGAAGCACAACATTAGTATCCCTATTATTGTTTGTTAGTTTCAGTTCCCTTTTATTTTATTCTTTTATGCATTACATTGTCATTTGTATCATCATAATAGCTGAATAAAGAAGTCAAAACCAATACTATACAAATGACAGTTTCAACCACGTGACGATTTACTTGGAGAATATTTTTTTCCATGTCTTGTGTCTCGCTTTGTTGGTCTCTTTTCGTGCATAAAAACAATAAAAACACTTCATGGATGAATCTCAAACTTTACCTGAATATCAACAACGTGTATTAGACCAAATAGAACTAGACAAATATAAGCATATCTTAGTTGATAAAGATGAATGGCACATTATGACGGATAGGTTTATATTATATACAATGTAGAAATGACAGAGACCAAATAAGATCTAAAAAATAGCCCTTTGATTTCAGTGCTGCCATTCGTCAACATTTACCTACATCGGATCATGTCCGATTACAAACCGCCACCGAAACCATAGAAATGGGCACGTTTAGCTCGGTATTCTGTCAGACGACGAGAGTGTCATATATCCTCAACACGGGCGGATCTATTTGGGGACTTGATTTCTGTCCCAAGCGACCTTCGAACGACACACAGCCTGAAATACAATACCTTGCTATAGGAGGATACAATACAACAACAGAGAGTCATACAAAACCACAGGTTGTGGGTGAGTATAAGAATGCTATCCAAATATGGCGTTGTGATATGTTCTTTCCAGGTAATCGTCCGTTTCTGGATTTATGTCTATTGCATGATTATGGGGTAGTGATGGATTTAAAATGGTGTCCACTTGGTTCGTATGAAGAGGTAAAATAAAGACTATGATGATAAGCAGGACAAGTTTCTTATCGGCGTGGTATAGAATGCAGGAAGTGATGGTTGGTCAAAATTGGGTATTATTTCTGTTTTATTTGGTGATGGTGCCGTAAGAATATTTGTCGTACCCCATCCGAATGGTCTACGGAAGAATGGAGTGGGGAAAGAGGCATTTGAAACTCTATGTTGTAAGTGTTTTATGTCATCTTGATGGAGAGAAATGTGTATGTTATTAACAATTATAGCGAATCCACTTAACTAGTGGGGATACACAAACCACGTTTAATATTTAAATTAGCAAGGTCGTTTATATCATGTCAGGATTGGAGTGGATATTTAAGGCTGGCATGTGGGGGGCGTGATGGAAGCATTACAATATGGGATATTGAAAAGTCCTTTGAGCAGCAAAAGCCCATCATTCACGTCAAGATACATGACAACAATGGTGTTTCAACTGTAAACTCGATTAGTTGGTATTCAATACTGGATAGTTCAGTGTTTATATCTACCAATGACCAAAGCTCCATGAATATACATAATCTAAAAGATCCTTATATATCCAATAATGTTTCTAGAATAGGCCGTGCGTATCAAAGGAGAGATAGAAAGTAATGCATATTATTTACACTGTTTTATTAGATCCTTACTCTGTTGTATGTTGGCCAGGTCATCGTCAAGGTTACATGTGGACTACCGCCGCATCAGTGTCACGTTCGATTAATTGCATTGGCGATCGATTTAATAAGGTCATGACAGATCACACCGGGCATTTATGGTCGATGGCTACATGCCCCTACCACGAGTGGGTAGCGACGAGTGGATCGGAAGGATGTGTCTATGCAAAAAACTATAGTAAAATTGGCAAAAAGGTATCTTGGTTGAACCAAAAGGGAAAAACACAACTTTTAAATCTTTCAATATTAGACCTTTCAAAATAATATTTATCAACTTACTTATGATCAAAGTACCGACATATTTAGATACTTTGAACATGGTTTAATTGAGGTAAATTATCATTTCTATCGATGTTGCATTATTTTGCAAGTAGTAATGCTCTTTAAAATGTTAGATCAAATACAGAGATCACAATTATCATGCAGTGTTACGGGATCAAATTTGTTCGATCCATAAAGTTGTTTGGAACCCAAATGCTCCTGCTGCTGGGTGGATTGCATCAGGTGGGAAAGGTGGGCTTTGTAGAATAGAGTTTGCTGCGTGGTAAAGAAAAAAGTAGATAGAATAAAACGCACTGTTATTATTTGATTCAAGTAGAAAATAAATTTTTATTATCATTGCTTCATTTAAGTGACGATATCGTTGCAGGTATTCATTACTAGTATTTTTTTTTTTACCCAAGGTCAAAATATTATGTCTCTTAAACCTGATCATTTACACTTTTATCAAGAATAATAGTATACAGTTCAATACTATGTAGGGCGAACGGTATTCAAGAGCATATACTTGTTGAAACCAACAATATTCTTACTATTGACGAGTGATATCGCACTCTTAAAACACCTTTTATAAATATAGCAGACATATTATTGACAAAATATGTCTCTAGAAATCAAAAAAAATTAAATAAATAAACACATGAAACGAATTTGTTTCTTATCCAGTCAAATATTCCATGTATAGCTTGGTTCTTAATATTAAAAGGTATCCATAACACACCATGACTTTATACAAATATTTTGAACATAATCATAATGTTTTTTAAATAACCCGATTTATTGGCTACTCATGAAAAAAAGTTTAGCTACAAAGACTAAATTGCTAATTATATACGTAATTTTATTTTCTAAAAGCTATAATATTGTATCTATACAATTTTATAATATATCTCCTTCGTGTCCACTCTTAATACGGGACAAAACACTTTCAATATTAGAGTTTTTTCTAACAAGTCGCTTGCCACTTGTCTTAGTCTCCTCATCATCATCTTGCTTATTTTCGAAATCTCGTACACCATAAAATAAATCACCATGTAGGGTACTTGGATGAAATTGGAAAGGCAATTGAATGTCTTTGATTGCTCGATATTGACCACAATTATTCAAGTGCTTTATAAAAAAAGACAGTGAGTTTGCATTGTATACAACGAGCTCATATTCTTTACCTCATTTTCTAAACGAAAAAAATTCCATTGAATTCGTCGATATATTTCTAACAATGCCAAGCCGATACCAAGTAGCTGACCATTTATTTTGAAATCCAATACCATGATAATCCATGAAAATCTTAAAAGGATGTTCAAAATCATTGCAACATAATAAGTCTACATGTCGATCAAGAAGTTAGTATTATATTTGATAGCTTTAAATTTTCTTTTTTTTTTTACCCATTTATAAAACACAAGTTCATCACGCAAAAGAAAGTTTTTCTTGTTGTATCGACAAAGACCCCAATCCATTTTGATATCCCAAACACACGTATAGCACGAATTGCATATGGCAATGATGATCCACGTTGATGTAAATGAAGCTTTTTGTTTTATATATAGAATAATTTTAGTTAAATATAGAACAAAAAAAGATTAAATGAAACTTACGATGGGTTCGTTTAAGACCTGCAGCAAGGGCTACCAAAATACTATTAATATATTTAGCAGCATTGAATAAATGAACTCGTTCATTTGAATCCCTGAATCTTCTGAAACATTGGAGTAAGCGCCACCAAGGAGGTAAAGCTGCTAAAAAGGGCGAAAATCCAGCAGCATTTGATATGGAACAATTTGTTTCTATTTTTAATAATATATAAATATACAACAAAATACGTAATAGTAAAAAAAAAAGAGGGGGGGGGGCTTACCAAGGTCCTTCCAATGACATGAATAAGCACAAAAGAAATAAGAGGAAGTCCATATGGAATAACTCAGACTATTCAGTTCATCCGCAATAAAGAAATCACGAAACTCTACAGGGAAACAGTACGACAAGAATACTCGCCCCTGAAATAAACATGTAAGCATCAATTTAAAAAGTAACTCTTTTTTTGTTTACCAATGTTGCACAAAGCCATTTTCTTGCAGAAAAGTAAAGAATATCAAATGGACATAGAAGCATTGTCATGATGATGATGAACAAACCCAATGGGTAGATTTCTGAAGGTATATGTTCGAATACCTGTGCCAAGTCCAGATATATAATGATGGAGCTGATTAAAAGCATAAATGCCGGTAACTAATAGAAGACAAGTTTAAATTATATAAAGGTATTTCTTGGCCTTCTTTTTTTTTTTACCTCTGGAAATTGATGATGATTAAGATGCTCCTTTGTATCCAACTCAAAAATAAGTTTATAATTAATTCTTGATCTACTCCAAACAACAAGATTAATGGAAAACCCGAGAAAGAACAAAAGCGGCAATAAAAAACATGCATAAATCTGATTATTTGTTTGTAAATTGGGTAATTGTTTAGCAGTTTTGGGATCAATGGCTATAATAACAATTAGCAAAAGATATATATATATATAACATGAATCAAAATAGTAAAGATTTACCTAGTAGGAACGATTGAAAAAGTAAAGGTATTGTCATGCCTAAAAAGATACCAACTCTTAAAGTTGTTTTGTTGTTGTCCTTGAGGGTTGTATATTAATAAGACTATTTATGTACAAAATATAACGCCCTCTTGTTTATAAATACTTTTTCGTTCTCCAGTTCTCCTCTTAATGCTTTCATTCCCCGTTTACGCTGACCGTCTGCAAACTCAGCAACAAAAATGGTCTAGTGTCCCCCCAAAAAAACAATCAGTCTTTCTGACACATTAAAAAAGGTAAATAAATAAATAGATCAAACCTCTGTTTCTGAAAGCATTATATCTAGACTTTTACTATTGAACCAACCGAGCTGTTTCAATTCTTTCAGATAAATGGGACTTGCTTTCCATCCTGCGACCTAAAATATTTTATTATTAGACTGGGATTTGTTAGAAAATAAAGTTATTTTTATATACCTTGTCAAATTTATGTAACATCTTTTGAAATCCTGTTGCATTTATTGTCTAAAAATACCATGTAGTATAAACATTTAATAATACAATACATTAAAAAAGACCAAAACCTTACTGTATAAGATTTCAGAAACTCTAAACTTGTATAATATTCAGTTATTGCTTTTTTCAGCCTATTTCGTGCCACCTTTTTATGTATAAAAAAGAAAAAGTAATGTGAGGTCGCGTGAGGGTTTCAAATAAACTATAAGGTTTACATTATAACTTGTCTTTTGGTCGCACACATCTGATGTTATCTCAGACAATTGGTAAGACTGAGCGTAAGGATCTTTCATAAACCAATTTGATGATAGTTGAAAGTTTGTTGTGGGCTAAAAAAAAAAAGATACAGCTTTGTTTAGGTCGATAGATTTACGATTATATAACGTAGAACGTACAGTGTTATTTAAAAGAAATCTATTGTATTCTGTCACAACTTTTATTTGCATCTTTATGGCATCGAGTTTAAGCCTTGCTTCGTATTCTTTTTCTGTAAAAAAATAAATGGGATTTCAGATTCTAAACTGAATACTGTTGTTTTTTTTTACCTCGATAAAATTCAGTGATTTTTTCTGATTCATCATCGAGAAAACAAAAAAAGGACCTTTCAGACTCGCTTAAATGGAAAAGTATTTCGTCTAGAACCGATAACGTTGCAACACTATTCATTGAATCTTTTTATATGTATTATCCGACCGAGATTAAAAAAGAGAGATAAATTAAGTATGATAAATAGAAAAGATGTCAGTAATATGTTTTACCTGAACGCGAAAGGTGAAGTCTACTAGATCTACTACTACTAATAGAAGGACTGCTGTTGTAATATTCATTTGACTCTACTTTTTTTATGCTATGATCGATTGCATCTAGTTTATGGCTCATCCATTCCTTTTCTCGATAGTGCTATAATCCATATTATTGTTATTATTGTTGTTATTTAGATGCGTTATTTCTCTCTTTTGTATTTTCTTACATTTTCCACTTGTTTTAACTTGGCTTTCAAACCTTTATAGTTCATATATGCCTTGTGCCATTCAGGTACACTTTGATTTTCGATATATTTTGAAAATCTCATTTTTTCTATTTTGTTATATATATAAAAAAAGAGAGAGAGACAAGAGAAAGAGAAGATTGATAAAGCGCTTGTTAGAAACTGTTACTACACCCCTTTTTATAAAGCATGAAGCACATTTAACACGTGACTGCTAAAGCCCGCAAACACAACATCAAAAAATACACACTCATAACACTTTTGCTATTCTTGTTTTACAAAACAAAATCAACCATAGATGACAATAAAAACAGATCGTGCTTTTTATAAAAAAACAAAAAGCAATGCGATTGTTAAACTTGTGAGAGAACGCAAGTAGTTTACTATGCCTTCAAGAAACACAAAAACTTATTTCTCTCTCTTTTTTTTAAATAGAATACTTGCGCACAGATATTCCTTGCTCATCAGAGGCTTGCGATAAATGTTGTCAGATAAAAGACACGAGTTTATTAAGTTCAAATGCTAGTCATTACATCATTCCCGACATATCTGTAAGGCAGTACCATAAATCAAATATGACATGTTTTTACTTAAGAACTTCTTTAAGGTTGTTATGAGATATTTGGAGATATTAGAACAAGAGGAATTGACTGGTATTATCCTAAGTCAAACCATAACCACTTCAGTAAAAGAATCAAATTCTTATAGGAATACCACACACACAACTGATGCGTCTTTTTTTTTTGAAACTAGCTTCAACAGCATGATAAAATGCGCACCTATCGCAAACTCCGTCAAATCATCAACGATCCACGCCGAAAAAGTGTCGTCTTTTACAATGAGTTATTCGAGGATACCAAAGTATTAAGAATGCCGCAAGAAACGGCCATCAGTAGAGATCGGAGAGCATTGTGTAGGATGGCCGAGTACTATCAGCAACATCTGGACAAGAAGGTCATTCTGCTGTCGGAAATGCAACATACCGCATCCTCTGTAGAGGTACTTTCGACACAGCAGTATCTGGACAGGTATTTTCCAGAGCATCCACTTTTACAAAACTTGGTGCAGGTGTTGAAGGATGTTGTTCATGAGGATGAGCATATGGAAAAGATTCGATTTAGCAGTAACAAGATGGGGATCACTGGCGAGGCAGTGGCAGGCTATAAAGAGGTTGGTTTGGGATAAAACACAAAATGAGCAGGAAAGAATGATATAAATCCATCACACATAGTATAAATCATTGGAAGAGCTTGAAGTGGGCGTGAAATCAAGTCGCTATTTCCAAGGTGTGTTAAAATGTCGTAAAGACGGGAAAGATCAAGCGTATGTTTCAAGTAATGGAAAGGATATTTTAATTGTGGGAAATGATAATCGTAATCGTGCAGGTTAGTTAAGAAAAAAATCAAGTTGAAATGGCAATAGAGTAACTAAAAAGAATACATTATAAAGTTCATGGGGATTTGGTTGTGGTGGAGTTGCTATCTGAAAATAATTGGGCTACTCCTTCAAACGAGATTGCATTTAGTAGTAGCAACGCAGAAGATGGTAAAAAAAAAATTAAAAAAAAAATGATGGCATTTTATATATATTTATCGATCGAGATACTTCCTATATTTAGAGTCTGAAGAGGATAAGTTTAAAAATACGGGTACAACGACGCAGCCTAGTGGTCGCGTAGTAGGTATTTTAAACCGTAATTGGAGATCCTATGTTGCTACAATTCAGGAGGAAAAGGGCGGAGAAGGCGGATCCATCCATTTGGCTATTCCGTTGGACCCTGTCATTCCAAAGATTAGGGTTAGATATCAGGATGTCAAGTTGATTCAGGACAAGCGTATTGTCGTACGCATTGATAATTGGTAATTTGTTTAAAAAGAAAGAGAGTAAATATATATATCATCTTCTGATTTATTACATTTTGTTAGGCCAGTCTCATCACAATATCCAAATGGTCATTTTGTAAGATCATTAGGTGAGCTATTAAAAATAAATCTGTTTATTGTTTACAAATAAATATTTATGCGTAATCTTTTTTAGGTCCAATTCATCAACTCGATACAGAAATATCTGCTATTTTAGTAGAACATTCCATTTCGGTATCTCAGGCAACTCAGGGTTTCAGCGAGGCCTCACTTAAAGAAATGCCTATTGATACACCGCAATCCCCTTGGAAGCCAGATAAGGTAAATGCAAAGAGATCATGGAATGATGTCATTTATTTATGATAACTTTTAATAGGAAGAAATTTCCAAAAGAAGAGATTTAAGAGATCTTATTGTATTCAGTATTGACCCACCTAATTGTCAAGATATTGATGGTAAATGAGAGGGGGAAGGGAGGGTTTTGCTTATTACAAGCTTAACTTAAATCTGTAATAGATGCACTTTCTGTAAAGGATATCGGTGATGGTAAGATTGAGCTAGGTGTCCACATTGCAGATGTGAGTTATTTTGTAAAGGAAAACTACATGACTGATATTGAGGCAAGATCAAGGTATGCAACAAAAGTAGTATAATATATATCAAAAACACCGTATAAACAACGCATAAACGTTTCTTAGAGGCACAACTGTATATTTGGCAGACAGAAGGTTTGATATGTTGCCCTCAGTTTTAAGTGAACGTATCTGTTCTCTTCGTCATAAAGTAGACAGATATGCCGTCTCTGTGATTTGGACCATGGATAGTAAGACATACAAAGTACTTGATACTTGGTTTGGTAGATCGATCATTCGATCGAGTTGTGAAATGGAATATGAACAGGCACAGCAATTGCTGGATGGAAAACAGGTTGCTACAGGTCTAGGTAAGGATGAAAAGTGGCTTTTATCAGGTATAAAGTTCTCATACCTTTTTTTTTTGAAAAAAAAAAGATGCCTCACTTTGCAAAAAATTGAAGCCTTGTGTGAATAAGTTGGCTGAAGTGCTTCGTGTTATTAGAGTAAATAAGCTTTTTTTTTCCTGCTTTAGTATATGTCATATGTTAAAATCATCCCTTTAGGATAGAAGATTGGCAAAGGGTGCATTGGAATTGGAAAGCTCCGAAATCAAGTTCAAAATCACAGACAAGCATGAAATTACTGATATTAATATCCTTTTTTTTTACTATTATCATCTTGATTGCATACGTTGATTTTTTATAATCCTTAACCCCTTAACCTCTTTACTCCCGAAAGATAGTATGGAGATTCATGGACTTGTAGCCGAGGCAATGATTTTGGCAAATGCCTCAGTAGGTGAGCGAATCTATCGTGGATTCAAGGACTGTGCGATTCTTCGACGTCATCCAGCCCCTTCAAAACATCAATTTGAAAGACTTGTCAAGGCAGCAGAGAGCAGGGGATTTTCAGTAGATTTTTCTTCAAATTTAGCTCTTTCAAAGTCTCTGGAAACAATTACCATTGGATGTAAAGACGATCTTGAGATTGCAAAGTTATTGAAAACAATGGCTACTATTGCAATGAATGAAGCAGGGTAAATACATATATTTCAAAGTACATAGCCTTTTTTTTTTGGCTAACTCAATGAATAGTTACTTTTCTACCGGTCAATACCCTGTCAATGAATACTTTCACTATGGTCTTGCTTTAGAGTTCTACACACATTTTACAGTAAAGCCCTTTATATATTTTTTTTTTCAAGTTCGCATATTCTAACTGCTTTTATTCAAGTCACCTATTCGTAGATATGCAGATGTAGTTGCACATAGACAGTTACTTTTATGTGTTGATGATCCCACTGCCATTGCAGATAGTGGCCGTGGTAATGCTATGGTGAAAGATGCTTCTGTAACCGAAATTTGTGACAATTTGAATTTGAAATCAAGAGAATCCAAGTTTGCCCAAAGAGTAAAATCTTGCTGATATAGTTTTTAGACGAAACAAAATAAAATGCTAATCCACACAAATATTTTAATAGGATTCCACTGAATTATTCCAAAGTCTTTATGTCTTACAACACGTAAGTTAAAGAGAGAGAGAGAGAGAGAGAGAGAGAGAGAGTATACAATTATGAGACTAATAATTGATATTAGACTGCCAGTGCACCTTTGATTGAAACAGGTATTATTTCAGAAATAAGATCTAATGGTTTTTATGTATTTGTACCAAGGTAAGCAAAAAAAAAAAACGTGAATTCATATATAATATGAATTACAACTCATCAATACATAAAAGACTTGGCCTTAAGGGACCTGTCTATTTAAAAGAAAAGGATGGGACGTCATGTGTGCCTTTATCGCTTATATCAGGAAAAAGCTCAGATGGTAAAGTAAAAAAAAAAGAAAGAAAAAAGTAGTTTTGTACATCTCATACTGACATTCATATATATATAAAGACGAAGAAACCATTCCAAACTGTAACATTGAAGTCAATGCACCCACCGACATATCAGTAAAATCCGCCGATTTACCTCACTCTATCCGATTTAATCTCTTTGACCATGTCCGTGTCTCTCTCAAACTACGCAAATCCCACGCACATCGTCATCTTGTTTATATGACATTGGTTGATTTGGATCACACCGAGTTGCCTTCCAAGAAGCTAATGACAAATAGTGAAATGATGGCATCGATTAAAACGGTCGAGGAGACAGAGCAGGAAGTAAAGACCATGGTGAAAAAGAACAAAAAGAAGAAAAAGTCCAACAATATGTATGATGTGTTGGAGAAGTATAGAAAATTGTCGCTAATTGAGAGTGGTTCGCCAGCACAGAGTACACAATAAATAAAAAAAAAAAAAATTAATTCGTTTATTTTAATAAATGATCTAATCTATTTAACGTCGGTTTGTTGGTTTGGTCTTTTCTTCCATTAAGTGAGGATGCTTTTTCCAAAATTCATCTCCAATAATGTCATCATAAACTGCACAAGGTATCGCTTTCATACGTGTCACTTGTTCACCTGTTCTTGGTGATACTGATGTCACTTCAGTCTATTAACAGAGTTTAGTACAACACATTTAAACTGAAATGTTGACTTTCAAACCTTTTGACGTATAATTGTCGAGCCCTTTCTATAGATTGGCTCAATTTTTGCATAATTTATATCAAACTCTGTGAATAAAATCTCATTCTTATCTTTTGAAAAGGTTCCCTATACACAAGTCATATTAGCATTGTGTTATACCCCTCAACTAAACCCCCCAATGATATACCTTTAAATGATTTTCTGCATCAGTTTCTGATTTTCCTGAAAGAACCAAAGCCCAAAATGTTGTATTATAAAGGTTGTTGATATGGCAATCTGCCTGTCTCCAAGCCAAATAATCCCTCAGTATATTATCATTAGGATAGCAGACAGTGCGTGAATCAAAGCAAGGTGCGTATAAAAGAGGCTCATTTTCAAAATATTCTTTCCAATGCATGACATAGTTTGATGCAAATAAACTGCAGATGGTGGATGAAATCTTGCTAAAGGTGATATTCGTCAGCATTTAATTTATTATTCAACTAAAGAAGAGTCTCACCTTGCTCTACGAGAATAAAGATTGCACGTCTTTGGAAGTACAAAACTGAAAGAAAACAATAATCCATCAGCCCAGTCAGATAAAAGACTATCTTCTTCCTTTTGCTTTACCTATATTCGTCACTTTGTCCATAGGCCAAAATAATATCTTTTATATCTTTCATAACTTCAATAGCACAACGGTTCATTAACTCAATTGCTCTTCTATCATTTGGCTTTTCGAATTTATGACTTTGAGAGAATCTTGTGTGTACTTTATTTATTAGTTAAAGCAAGTAAGGAAACTTAAAAGAGAGCTTCGCTTTTACCTATGAAAACCACGACCATCTATACGAACCACTAACCAAGTATTTGGTAATAAATTATCGGCAAGCTCAAACTGTTTCACGTATTCGTACTTTGAGTTGGCCATATTATCGAGTGAAAAAAAAACAAGGAACACACTATTACAAGGGAAAAAAAAGTTATTTAATGCGTAGTTTTACAGTCACAAACTTGAGGCTGAGCCTCTTACATAATGCTACCACTACAAATCCAACACACTTGAATTCACATTGCCTTTCATTTATTCAATATCAAGTCAATTAATTATAAGCTGTATGTTAAAAACAAAAACTCAGATAAACGTATATCCGGTGATAAAGCAACAAAAAAGAACCTCAAGAAGGGCTGAGAAGGAGAGAGAGAGACTTGAATGTTTTTGTCTTCGTTTAATCTTGGGAGGACCAGAACTCCGATGTCACTTTTTCTATCTCTTTAGATATTAACGTATCTTGTTTTAATTTGCAGAATAAAAAAAAAACAAGATAAAGCAATGTTTGTAAACACAAGTATGTAAGAAGTGGCATAAACAAGATGGTTCAAAATGAAAAATAAAGTGATAACCATGATTTATTTTTAACAACAGATCGTGTAACCCTTGATGACAGATCATCATAAAAAAAGTAGGTCTTTTTTCTAACTGATAGCGACTTCTCTCTTTTTTTGGCAGGTATTTGTGTGACTCATTGTAAGCCATATTTAATCATGTACAAAAAAAAAGGCTGGTTTTAAAGAGATTCAAAAGGGTAATAACAAGAGTGGTTTCAAAAAGAGAGCTAAAAAATTGATAAGGTTTGCGTTTTGGAACCCCGTCTTTGTTTTTGTTTTTAAAAAATTGATCCTTGCTTTAAAATTTAGGATCCTTTTTTTTTCTGTTAATTATCACTTTTATTAAACATGTGTGGTATCTTTGCCGTCTGCAACTATCAAGGCGATTGTGACGCTTATCGTCAACGTGCTCTTTATCTCTCAAAGAAGTAAATAAGGAAATCAAAGTGTATGTATATAGTGAGGTATTAAAACGTGTAAAAATAATAGGATCAGACATCGTGGTCCCGATTGGTCTGGCTGTCATATCGCAAAGAACAACATTTTTTGTCATGAACGTTTGGCTATTGTTGGTGTTGGTAAAGTTGTCAATTTTCTTTATATATGAATTTATTGTGACTGACGTCCCCCCCCTCTCCATTTTAGATTCTGGTGCCCAGCCCCTTGTCAGTGAAGATGGTAACCTTGTTCTCTGTGTTAACGGTGAGATCTATAACCACTTGGCTTTGAAGAAGTTGTTGAAGAAGCCCCATGTTTTCCAAACTCACTCTGATTGTGAAGTTATCATGCACTTGGTAAAGTATATCTTGTCTACAGAAAAAGGGAGGAGGAATTATATTGGCTTGGATCGCGTGTTATTATGTATTGAATGATGGGGGGGTTCCAAGAAAAAGAATGGAAAAAAAAAACTGATGCATTATCTATGTATATACATTTAGTATGATGAAATGGGCCCTGAGCTCGTTCAAAAGTTGGACGGTATGTTCTCCTTTGTATTGTTGGATGTTAAACAAAACCGTGTCATTGCAGCTCGCGATCCTATCGGTATCACCACCCTCTACTATGGTTGGAACTCTAAGATGCCCGAGACCGTTTACTTTGCCTCCGAACTCAAGTCCTTGAATGAGGAATGTGACAAGATCCTCGCCTTCCCTCCTGGCCATATCTATGATTCAGACACCAAGGAAACCACCCGTTGGTTCAACCCCACCTGGTGGGATGGTGATCGCGTCCCTGCCAACCCTGTTGATTACAAGTTGTTGAGAGAGTCTCTTGAGAAGGCTGTGCGCAAGAGATTGATGGCTGAAGTACCTTATGGTGTCTTGTTGTCTGGTGGTCTTGATTCCAGTTTGATTGCTGCTATTGCCGCTCGTGAAACTGAGAAGATTGCAAAGTCTGGTACCACAGAAAATGAGGATGGCTTTGATGAAAGTAAGTCCATGTTACCTTTTTTACATATTTAGAAAATTTTAATTGGAAAAAAAATAACCTCTTAAATTGTTTCTTAGGTGGTCCCAAGTGCTGGCCTGGTGTTCACTCCTTTTCTGTCGGTTTGCCCGGTGCTCCCGATTTAATTGCTGCTAGAGAAGTTGCCAAATACCTCAACACAATTCACCACGAATATACTTTCACCATCCAAGAAGCTTTGGATGCCGTCAGTGATGTTATCTACCATTTGGAAACCTATGATGTAACCACCATCCGTGCCTCTACCCCCATGTATCTCTTGTCTCGCAAGATCAAAGCCATGGGTGTCAAGATGGTCCTCTCCGGTGAAGGCTCCGATGAAGTCTTTGGTGGTTATCTCTACTTCCATCAAGCTCCTGATGCCGCTTCTTTCCACTCTGAGTGTGTCGCTCGTGTAAAGAACCTTCATACTGCTGATTGTCTTCGTGCCAACAAGTCTACCATGGCTTGGGGTCTTGAGGCTCGTGTTCCTTTCCTTGACAAGGAATTCTTGGAGGTTTCCATGAACATTGTTCCTGAGGAGAAACGCCCCAGCAGGGAGAAGAAGCGCATTGAGAAGTATATCATCCGTAAGGCTTTTGATACTTCTGATGAACCCGATGCTAAGCCCTACTTGCCTGAGAACATTTTGTGGAGACAAAAGGAACAGTTCTCTGATGGTGTTGGTTATTCTTGGATTGGTAAAGTATTTTTATGAAAAAAGGGTGTTCTTAAATCTCATTATTAAAAACTTTCTGTGGATATAGATTCCTTGAAGTCTGTCAGTGAAAACAAGGTTTCCGATGACGAGTTGGCCCAAGCCGGTGCCAGATGGACAAAGGATGTTCCTACCACAAAGGAAGCTTACATGTACCGTGTCTTGTTTGATCAATGGTTCCCTCAACCTGCCTGTACTGCCAGTGTTGTACGTTGGGTCCCTCGTGCCGATTGGGGTTGTCCCGAAGATCCTTCTGGTCGTGCTCAAAAGGCTCACGATCAAGCTTACGAAAAGGATCAATAAATATAGCAAAAAAGAAAAAAAAATCTCACGGAACAAAAAAAAAACAAAAGGCTATTAATTTTCAAAAAAATAAAACCATGTACAGTATTCTTTCTCGCTAGAAAATAAAAAATAATAATTCTTTTATATAAAGTCAGGAGTATATTTATTTAAGTGTATGTAAGAAGTATTATTAATATTACTTATGAAAATGTCAAGCTTTTACAATATGAAGGTGTTCATGTGTGTGTTCATGTGTGGGGTGTGTATATTTTTTCTTTTTAGGTTTGGTATATGTTTTTTTTTGTATGTATAAAAAAAGAGAAGGGTGGTATTAAAAAAAAAAAAGATTAACTACAAATTAGGTTTGGATACGGATGATAGAGGATCTATCATTCTCTAAGAGGCTGATGGGAGGAAGACGGGTTGCATTTCGTCCTGCCAGTGATAATAAGGAATCGGCTACTTGTCGTTCTTGAAGAAGACCATGGTGATCAGATGAGGGCTCACACTCAAGGCATTTCTGCTTTCCTGGTTGAGCGATTTCTTTATCAATTTTGGATAGGCGTGCAACGGTGCTAGATAAAAGCTTAGATAACCGGGTCACTTCTCTTTGTAGCTCCTGGCGCTGTGATAGTAACGACTCTGTTGAATGATCACAGTGGTAATATTCATCTTGGTTCATATGTTGCAAAGCAGAGAGAGAAGGAGCTAACGGAGGAGGGGATAAGGAATGGCGAAGAGGTGGTAAGATAAGATTTGCAAGTGTAGGTGAGTTATTCTTGCTAGATTCTGGGAGCCATCTTTCGTCAGGAGATCCTTCCGATTCACTGTGTCTGCTGATACTGGAAGCACTGCTTGTACTACTACTGTCGTCAAAACTAAGCTTGCGGTTGACAACAGGAGATGGAGGGTAGCCCTTTTCTTGCTGCTGATACTGCTGTCCCTTGCTGGTTTGTCTTTTCTTGACAGCAAATCCATCCTTTCTGGTCAACTTCTCCGAAGGGGTACGTTTACGGCGTTTGATTACGGTTCGCATCATTGTAGCTGGGCGATGTACATGATGAAGCTTATAATAGAGCCCACAAGCATTACAGATAGTCTTTCCATCTGCATCTCTTCTCCATAACGGCGTATTAGTAGCTTGACAATTTGCGCATACTATCGCCTCCTCAAGCTTAGACTGGTCGGGATCATGATGTTCGGTTTCCATATCTTCGAAGAGAGCGTTCTCATTAGAGTATAATATACGAGGGTTGCTCATCATTTTGTTGATTTCGCCACTAGAACACATATCGCAGACGGGTCCCTTGCCACTTTCACGACCCCACAAATGTGGTCGGAAAGAAGTATGACATTCTACACAACGGGTGAATGATCGTTTGCGTGCTTTCATTGCTTATGTATATATATGTTTTATTTATTTATCAAAGAGTAGAGAAAGTTATTATTAGATGAAAAAAAAGGCAGAAAAAAATTAAGAAATGGAAATGAAAAGATAAAGAATTAGAAAAGAGAAAAAGAAAGATAAAGAAAGATTAATTTTATCACGCTAAATAGGAATGAATGAAAAAAAAACACTTAAGGAGTGATACGATAACACAAAAACGGCCATTGATCTTTTTTATCTCCACCAATGAGAATAAACTATCTGATCTTTATTTTCCCACACCACCAATTTTTATCTAGTTGATGATTTTACAATCCCAATTGATTTTCGTGTTCTTATCTTTCTTATCAGCTGTGTACAACAAACATTTATCTCATTCGCCAATACCAATTTGATAATACCATCACCTTTGTTTTACACAAATTTAAAGAATTTAAAAAGGAATTTTAATTCCATTTTTATCTTCGTAGTTCACTCCTTCATTTTATAATAAAGACAAAATATTATTATTTCATTAAGAATGAACCGATAAAGAGAATCAAAAGATAATGGAAATCACCCACCTTGCACTTTATAACGATTTTTTTTTTTAGTTTCAAACTACCCGTTTTTTTGGTTAAATATAGGTCAGATGTTTTATTGGGTATATTTTTTTATCACTTTTAAAAAAAATATATTCGCGCATATTTGGAAAAAAATATATATAAAATAATATAGCTGTACATGTGATTTGCAAGAAAAATAGCACTCACCACTCAAGTAACTATAGACAATTCACTGCTCAAAATATTAGATTAAGATGATTTAAATCTAGCTTTCAATGATAACATTTACAGCGTCGATCTTCAACGTATCAACAACACAGCTATAGGAAAAAAGAAGAATTATCATGGCTATTCATTTACATGTATATTTTATGTACATAAGATAAGAATAGATATGGGATGATGGTATAGATATTTACATTATAGATAGAATGACAAAGAAATCGAATTAAGCATCAAATCTATATAGCCTACTTCATCAAAGTAGCTTTCAAGGAATCATGTTTTTGATTTCATTTTGATATAGCAAAGATTGATTTACTATGACTTTTGGAATGGTAATAAATAATGGATCTCTCTTTAAAAGAGCATTACAAAAAAAAAACATTTATCAACGAGGTATATCAGTCAATCCATTTACAAAATGTAGAATCATGGAATGTGGAAAGTGGCGTTCAAAATATAGAAATTGGGAAGAAATCCTTTATGACAAAACTTGTTATCGTAATGACAGAAATCAAAGAGGGATATCGTAAGCGATAAAATCTTAATCTCTATCAAATTAAAGGAGAAAGAGGATTTTTCCAGTTCTACACTTAAATCTTGACAATACCAAATAGTATATCACTGTCCGTCATTTGTTTCTTTTGTGCTAGTACAACATGAGCTTGTGCGTAAGATGGGGAGTACGCTCATCATGACTCACCAAACAGGTGGATCACATACCAAATACAAATATATATTTATTGTCTTAATATCTTGTAATGGTATTAGTAATGTAAATGATAGAACCAGTGCTATTTTACGAACTTCAACATGGTACTAAAACATTCTATTAACAAATAATACCTCATCATAAAAAATGGTATCACTGATTTTTTTTTTCAATGACAATGTTACGAAGGAGCACCTCCATTCAACGAAAAGTATATAGCTTAAATAACTAAATATCATTGATGTAAGTTCAAGAGCATACACAAGCCAATCCGACTACTCCACCCCGTGTTAGAATTTTTCATTTCTGTATCGACACACTCTTTATCTTCAATTACCCTATACCCATAACCAGTGACAAAGATACACACTCTGTTTTTTTTTCCTAATTTACACTAGATAAGAAAATGGTATGCTGATAGTTTATTAAAAATTAAACCGTAGTTCTCATTGCTGCAATAATAGTTTCGTCGAATTCGGTCTGAATGGCGATATCAACTCTCTCCCAACGTTTCATTTCTTCATCTGCCTTCATGTCCCTCAGAGCTTGTTCAATCTGTCCTCGTAAAGCAATTTCTCTTTCAATAGCCAACGCATGATCGTCCTTTACTGAAGCTATCAGGGCCCTAAACTCCTTTCGTAGTGTTTTTGTCTGTCCATCTTGTGCAATCCGCTTTAGTCTTTCGTCAGAGAGTTTCTTATCCAGCTCTTGCTTTTCATTGTTGAGTCGGTGGTTTTCGTGTTGCCATTTTTTACGTTCGCTATGAAAATCGCTTATGTTTCGAGTGAGTCGGCAGTACTCCTTTACGATTTTTTCTAGTTCGGCTTCCAGACTTGCGGATTGTAGAATAAAACCAGATTCCCTTGTGATATAAACTTGCTGTGCGGCTTGATACTGCTGTTTTAGCAGACCCAGTTGTCTTTGTGTGTCCATTAATTGTTGCTCTAGAACGTGCTGATGGCATATGTAGTCAATAGCGTCATTGCTTTCTTTTCGATCATGTTTTTCTGAAACAGCCCAATGGTCATTTTTGTTTCCCATGTCTGAAATATCATTGTTCAATACATTTAAAGTTTTCACTTCCTCTTCCTGCTTCTCCTCCGTTTTTGTTGATGGCAGGTTGTTGTTTTTTGTCATTGTGTTACAACTAAGTTTATCTTGCTGTTGCTGTGTTTGATTGGCCTGCTGGCAGATCTGGAGTTCTTTTTCTAGCCCGTGGAACGCTTCTAAAAACATGTGGATGGCTTTCTTTGCATCATCTGTAGGTCCATAAGCGTCATTCTGTCTCAGCAACAGGGTGTTATAGTTATCGATAATATATTTGGAAAGATCATCACTTTGCTGTTGTAAAATGTGGAATCTTTGTAAAGTATCCTTCTCATTTTGGGAAATTTCTTCCAATTGAGACTTTAGATTTTGAATTAGCACCTGATTCTCTTTGTTTTCGTTTATGAGCCGACTATTTTCATTTTCGAACTGATCTCTCAGTTCCTGGATTTCTTTTTGAAAGTGTTGCTGGTCAAGACTGTACTTTTCTTCCGCAATTTTTAGGTTATCTTCTAGTTCCTGTCTTTTTAACGTCTCTTGATTTAGTAAAGCGCGTAGTTTTTCTAATTCGGTAGTATTCTGTTGTTCTGTTTCATTATTTTTTTCCACATTTTGCTTTTTCAACGCTTCAAGTATCGCAATCTGATCCCCTTTTTGCTTCCATCGTTCCGATAAATCATCTACCAATATGTTCAGTTTTTGATATAATGCTAGATCGTCCAATGATTCTTCGGTATCAGTATCAGTAGTGGTATCACTAGCACATGCTTGTTTACTAAACCTGGCACTGGAAGGAGATAGCAAATCAGAATCATCTGACATGCTATTGTCAATGATAGATTCATGTGACGATTCCAACTCTTCGAATAACGATTCTATTTTCTTTACCAGCTTTAGCCCACTTAGATTACTTGAATTTCCATGGGGTGATGGTGGCGCGGTCGGCGTTGATGGTGTTATTGGTGTTATTGGCTTGCTACCCGATGAAATAATAACAGCCAGTACCCCTGCAACGTTTTGAAGATAACGTGCTTCCAAGTCACTAGCTCTTTTATTAGAGAAATATAACTCATCCACCAACTGGTCAATTTGCAGACTGGATTCGCGTAATTGTTGCATGTCGGATGTTGATTTTCCCAGTGCCAACAACTCAAGTCGAAGCGTGGCTACTGTTGCACGTTGTGTATCAGTTTGAACGTGTATTCGCTCGTACACGGAATCCGCTGTTGCCTTTAGTTGTAATGATTTCTAAACATGGTAATAAATATTTAATTAAGACAAATGATATTTTTATACATGTGTGTGTTGGTATCAATCTTTCGTATCCATATAATTTTAGATCTACTATTTACCTGATGTAATTCTTCAACCTGTCCAAAACTAGATGTAGAAAATTTAGACGCGATCAAAAAAGCTTGCGATGCATTAAGTTGCTGTATCATATCGGTGTAATCCGTTTTGATAAATCTTGTCATTGCGTTCTCTTCTGGAATAGTGTTGTATTGATTCCATGGTAGTTGTTTTTCATCCACGGGTGATACTTCCGTGATACGATTATTGGTATTGTTACTGTTATTGTTAGTTTTGCTATCTTTACTACTTCTACTATGGTGGCTACTATTGCTACTTCGAACACTAGAACTGCTGTTACTAAAATTTCTGTTGCTACTTTCACTAGTAACAATCCGTTTTGGATTCCTTTGAACAGACATGTTTCTTTGAGGAGGTTCTATTTTCTCTACGCTTCTTCTTTTGATGGCCTTTGTATTTCTTGATTCCAGTACAGTTTTTTTGGTAATATCTCTAACAATAGACGGTTCTTTTTTCTTAAGAGAGGAACTTGTTGTGTCTGAATGCTTTGTTGTAGCTGAACGGACAGGTAAAGTGCGTTGTTGAGATCTATTGGAAAGTGATTTTGTACGTGTCATGGAATTGGTTTTTTGCATACTCTGATAAACTTTTGAGCCCTTTTTTTATGTCAAATTAAGAACAATGGATGATGATATGAATATATACCTACTGTGACTGAATCAGATGCTGTCATTAGAATTGTTTTCAACAATTATGAAAAAAAATATATATATATGAAAAAGGATGAACAATAAGAAATCATATTAAAAGGGACACAGTTGTCAAATATTTATTAAGGAGTTATTCAATTAAGTAAAATACATCTAGGTTTCTGACACCCATAGAAGGAGTTTTAAGAAATTATTAAAACAATTCACTTCAAGAAACATGAAATAAAATAGGTTCTAAATTCATTTAATTCATTCCTATTTATTACAACATACCATTACTTATTTCATTTTTTAATATCTGTAGAGTATAAGGTTTTTAAATACAGTGTTCGAGTTGCCTTATAAAGTTTTTTAATGTGAACTTTACTACTCCTTTTTTAGTTTTAGGAGTCCCACTCCTTATTATCAAAATTAAGTAAGCAGGTAAAAAAAGAGAGCAGTACTCCTCATAAAATGGAGTGTAGTCTTTATCCAGCTCTGATTTATAAAAAAGATACATAGATTGTATTCGTTTCGTTATGTCGTATATTTTTCCTGGACTTGGTTTTAATCTCACGACTCATATTAGAATTATCTTATTGCGCATATTAGGAAAATCTTATCTGAATTATA
>VCJH01001813.1:17430-39386 GCA_024140565.1 Backusella australiensis | reverse complement strand
TTTTTTTTTTTTTTTTTTTTTTTTTTTTACCTAATAAAAGTGTTGCAGGTGGATCCGCTTCAAATAAAAGATCTTGTTCTGTCACCTCTATTAATTTCTTGTTGGACAAGTTTAGCTTTTTTGTAGGATTGGCACGTAGATCTTTTTCAACTGATTCTAAAATAGAATATTAAAAAAAAAATTGGTCATTTGATCCATTTGTTTATTTCCTTTTTCTTCACTTTTAATTTACCTGTTTTTTTGACATCTGACTCTTTGTTGTCATCACTCTGAACAGATTCGCTCTCATTCTCCACCTTCTTGCCCTCTTCCAACGAGGCTATATAGTTACTCTTTAATGATTGCACCAACTGCGTCATATTCATGGATGCATACGATCTCATTGGGTTTCCTTCACAGTGAATCACGGACAACTTTTCCAATTTACCCAATTCGTACGACAAGGTACGTAATTGATTTCCGCGGATGTCCAAACGTGTAAGCGACTCCAACAAGAACACGACAGGTGGAACTTGACTAAACTGGTTGGATGAAATATCAAGCGTATGGATGCTTAAGGCATCTCGCAGTCCTTCAAGCCCATTTTCGGTTAATTTATTATCGGCAAGTGAGCATTCAACCAACTTTGGCATAAGAAGCTTGCCAGCCGATGTAATGCTTTCAAGATTGTTTTGTCCAACATCTAAACGGACCAAAGAAGGCAGTGACAAATCCTCATTTCCTATATATTGCATTTTGTCAGTCAAGACAGGTACTACGCATTATACTATCATCTGCATTTACCCGAGTATACACATCTTAGACGATTCTTATTCACCAAAAGCTCTTCCAATCTTACCCACTTGATTTCACTCGGTATCCTTTCAATCTGATTCCCACTCAAATTCAGTTTTCTAAGGGATGGAAGGTTCTGATCGTTAAATGATACCGCGCCAAGTTGATTATCACTCAAATCCAAAAGCTCAATCTGACTTGTGTTTTCAAACACAGCCTCTGTGATAGCATTGTGTGATAAATTCAGTTCCTTTAGTTTGTTGAGCTTGGAAAGGACTGAAGGTACACTTTCAAAGCGATTGTAAGGTAATTGTATGGATGTGAGGTTGACAAGTTGACCAAAAGAGTCTGGTAAACTCTTCAACTGATTTCTACGGAACTTGTTTGTTTTTTAGCAAAGAAGACGCATATCATGCTCTTTGGTGTAACTTACATCAATGATATTGAGTGCAATAAACTCTTCGCCGAATCGTTCATCAATTTCCACAATCTCGTTATCACTTGCATTAAACTTGGTTAGTTCAACTGCGTCATACCATGAATCACCACCCATCGAACTTAGATCAACCACAATCTTACTCGGATCCACATGGTACCTATTCACCTTTATATTAGCCCCTCCCACTCTTTCACACATACAATAACTCCATGTACATTTTTAATACTTCTTCCGGTAGCTTTTTGAGCCCTTTGTTTGAAAGCTTCATACTTCCACTCGACTTTGCTTGCTTTATCAACATCTGAAGCTTCTTTGGTCCGAGTTCCTCTTCGTTTTTCTTGGGTTCGCCATTCCAGGATCCGTAACGCTGAGCACCAGTCATGAAATTAGACGTCTTTTTGACTACAGGTGCCTCCTCTTGTGGTTTTTGATCGGCAAGTCTTGCACGCTGTTGTGCCATAAACGCCTTGACACCTGCTGAGGCGCCTGTTTCTTTTGCAGCACGACTTTTAGGCTTGGCTTCGGGTTCGTCTTTTGTGGGTTTTTGGGTGCGTAACGAGGACGCTTTAGTACCTCTTGGTGTAATAGCTGGTTTTCTTGAAGACATGCTCTTCTTCTTAAACTTGTATTTCTATTTTTTTAAAGAGAAAAAAAAGGGGGTCAAGATGAGAAACAAGTTTGTTTTTTCAAAAAGAAAGCGAAATAAAGGAGCGATACAAGGTTATTTTTTGTATCACGTGAAGCAAAAAGTGACCACGGCTCTTGCTTGAGTACACTTTGTGCTTTCCTGGAAAGAAAGAAAGCTGGAACTTCTTTATTATAGTTTCCGCTTTAGGGAGTCCGCTAGTTGCTTCTTAATGCAAGACCAGTTAAACTATCCAGGGGGGGAGTATGTATTTCAAATATCTTGAATAAACAAAAGGGTAAAGAGGGTATAATTTCCAGTTTTTATTATTCATCAAAATATATCTACACTATTTACTTTTAGATGCCAAAGACTTTTGCATTGAATATCAATATAAGCACAATCCTCTTCCATATCATCCAAGATGCCATAATATTTAACCTTTGCTTCCTTTTTAAAGTATTTATAAAACTTTTTCTTGCCATCATCAAAGACTGGATTGACCGAGCAGACAATATTATTGACGCTATCGGGTGCTTTCATTTCAATCATCTCCAAGCTGTGATTCGGTAAATAGACTGTCTGCTTGAATCCATTATTTCCTCTATTGATCACAATCCCACCATCCTCCAACACCCGTCCCTCGTTTATTAAAAGCAAAAGTCGCTTTAAACCTGGCATCGTGTCTTTGATGAATGACATGGCCTTGCAAGACAAAGAGTTGGCACTGATACACAACTCCCTTACATTAGGCTTACATCCTGTAGCAGCACCCTTAATATCGACATGGAACTCATTCACCGCAATTTTGCACTCCTCCAGCTTTGGGTGGTCTATTAATAGACGATCCAGATAGACTGTTTTCTCGGGTCGGTTGTAGTGTATGTGCTGACACGAGACATCCAGTCGAGTCAGATTGGATGTCAACCAGTCCAAATACATGTCATCGATATGGTAAACATTCATCCACACTGTCTCCAGTCTGCCACGAATACAGTACAGTGGAATGGCAATGTCTTGATAATCAGACTCTCGGTCGTATAAGAAATAAAACGCCTTTATCCCAATGTCTGCAAGCATATCCACCATCTTGACTGTAGCATACGTTAGCTGGTTCGCAAATGTCGTTAATGTGGGTGGCAAGCGAGAGATGAAATAAAGCATATCATCTTCCATCAATGGGGCGTAGATTTCAATCACGGCAGACATGACCATGGGATCCGATTCAAATTCATATAGTAAATGGAGGGATTCTAATGATGGATATTTGTCGATAATGTACTGCAAGAAGCATTCCTGGTTTTGGAAAATGCTATTAAACTTTATCTTGAGATGCGTCAGTTTTGATGCCAGAACTGTCGTACCATGGGTATAGGATGTGTTTGGCTGGTACGAGAATTCTAGCTTCTCAAGAGCGGGTAGGTGACAGTGTATTTCGTCTATGGCATCGATGGAGAGGGAAACACCTTGGAGAACGAGGGTCTTTAAAAAGGGTGCATGTTTTAAAGACGAAACGTCAGGAGTGCAATCACTAATGTAGTTCATTTCTAAATGGGCAAGTCGGGAAAATGAGCACAGCTCAAGCATCATCATGGAGCTGCTTCCATGTAGAGTAAGGCTTTCCAAACAATGTCGCCATGGAGCAAACGGCTGCTGTTCATCAAGTTTACGCTCCTCCTCACACCTTAAAGAGCCATCAAATTCAAGCGTCTTTAGCGAGGGAAACAAATTCGGTAGGTCCTCAAGCGTAAAGTCGGGCACCTTGGCTTTTGTCTTGAGCGATTTAACTTGCCATGCATCAATAAAGTTGTTGTGTACGGCATGTAAAACGGACTTTAGTTGCTGTGCTGTCTGAGGTTCAAGTTGGTGTAAAAGTTGCCTGCTGAGGTTATACCAGGCACGACACGTCTGAGAACACGCAAGTATCTCGGTGATGTCAAGAAAAAAAGAGATTTTACAAGCGACTTCAAATGGCAAGTGGGTTAACATTAAGAGAAAGAGGGTGTGTGGGAATCAAAGTACTTTTTTGTTTTGTTTGTCCAACATCACATGGTGTATATGCTACTGATTGCTGTCCGTGCGTTTTGATTGGATGTTGCATGATTTTCTGATTTAATCCTTGGAGAAACATAAAAACGTTCAAATTCAAGTAATTGATACTTGTATTATGGTACTATACAGTATAATACTTATATAGATCTCAATTAAGTATGATATTGACAAATTTCCAATACATTTGTGTTTGCTGCACAAAAAAAGTTTATTTTTTGGGGATGGGAAACCTTTTTGGCCAAATAATGAACAAAAAACACGATGTGATAATCGTTTGCGAGGTTTAATATACCCTTCTATTATTTTGTGGGTGTTTCTTGACTTTTTTTTTGTCCTGCAATTATTATTAACCAGAAGTAAACAAACACAAAAACCTTTATTGTGTATCACATTAAAAAAGTCACTGTTGAACAAAACAAACATTATAGCTCGATGTTGGACCACCCTTTGTTTTGGTTACTCTCTTTCAGCTAAAGAAAAAAAAATGAATAATCCAACAAGAGAAGGTGAGTAAGATACGAGCTTTTTTAAATCATTTTATCCCCGCTCTTCTAAGCAAAATAAAGATGACTAACGATTGTCTTAGTGGACGAAAGGGTCAATGTTCCTCCTGATACTGTTTCAAGGGCAAGTGAAGGAGATGCAACAGCTCAGTTAACTTTGGGGAAAGCTTATTTTGACGCTACTTTGGTTGAAGACAATCATGATATGGCCTTTAAATGGATACTTCGTTCAGTAGAGCAAGGAAATATGGAGGCCCGGTTCAGGTTGGGAGATCTGTATGCGCTTGGTCAAGGAACTGCTAAAAGTTTACCCGACGCCTATAATTGGTACACAAAGGCTGCCATTCAAGGTCACAAGAAGGCTTTGGCTAGAATCCATAATCTTTATCAAGAGGACACCAGGATGCACTGTCGTGGTCAACTAAACTCGGAAGAAGTAGAATGGGCCTCTAAAAAATTCAAGCAAGACAATAAAATTAGAGAATTAAATGAATACCGAGTGGAACAGAATAAATCTATTTTGAATGGTGCAATCGATTATTATACTGATCAGTTTAAACATTACAAGTCATGTAACCAAGACGATACCGTTGTTCAGTTGAACTTGGCTTTTCTCTATCAGCATGGATATGGTGTCAAGAAATGTACCAGGTGGGCATTTGAGTACTATAGATTGGCAGCTGAACAAGGAAACATTGATGCACAATACAATTTAGGCAACCTCTATCAAAGACATGCACGTATGAAATTCAACTATCGGGATGCCTTTAAATGGTTCACAAAATCTGCTCAAGGTGGACATGTAGCAGCTCAGAAATCATTGGCTTATTTTTACTTGAAAGGGCTAGCTACCGATGTGAACCATGACACTGCAGCTTTTTGGTATACCAAAGCAGCTGAAGCGGGTGACTCTGGGGCACAAGTTATTCTTGGGAAATTGTATCGAAAGGGTGACTGTGTCAAACAGGATATATCAATAGCAGTCGTATGGTATTCGCTAGCAGCTCGACAGGGCAACATTGTAGCCCGAAATTGTTTATCTCAGCTGCATCAGCGCGGTTTGCTTGGTGGTATTGAACTAGAAGAGGACATATCAGAATACCTTACAGAGGATTCAATGAAAGGCAGACTATGCACAAAGCTATCGGTTGATATATCAAAACTAGGCGACCTGCCTAACCTAGAGCAGTTGAATGAACTTGCCAGACGTGCCCTCATTGGTGATAGACAAGCAATGTACGAAATCGGGCTCAAATACTTAAAGGGCGATACTCAATTTATTCAGGACCAAGAATCCGGAATAAAGTGGATCAAAAATGCCGCAAATGCCAATCATAAGGATTCTCAATTGATGATGGCCGATCTATACAAAAGGGGTGACTCGGTCGAACAAGATTATCATAGAGCAACCACGTGGTACAAAAAACTTGCTAAAAAAAGGGATCCTGATGCCCAATTTAATGTTGGTGTCATGTATAATGAAGGACTTGGTGTTCGAAATGACCCATTAGAGGCAAGCAAATGGTTTATGTGGGCAGCAGATCAAGGACATAGCGATTCTCAGTATAATTTAGGTATGCTTAGGCTTCAAGGAAAAGGTATAAGCAAGGATGATGAAGAGGCTCTAAAATGGATTTTTAAATCTGCACATCAAGAAAATATCTACGCATGTTACGAGATTGGCTTTTCCTATTTCAATGGCCAATACCAACTGAACAAAGACAAAAAGAGGGGACTAAAACTGATGGAGTTTGCTGCAAAAAACAAACACATAAAGACTCGATTGGCAATGGATTATTGGTACAAGCAAATGGATGTTATGGATAAAGATATAAGAAAAGTCATAGATTATTTTGCTATGGCAGCTGAATCAGGCAGTGCAGAAGCGCAATTTCAATTGGGTATTATATACTTGGAAGATTATTATACCGACCACAATTACATTAAGGCCTTCAACTTGTTTAAACTGGCAAAAGATCAAGGGTACAAGCATGCCGAAAGTATATTTCGAATTCCATTTCAGTACAATTTGGATATAGAAAATTACTATGCAGTAATAGAAATGTTTATTGAAGTCACAGAAAAGGGAAAGGATAACCTTCACTACCATATTGGATCTATATACGAGCATGGGCTACAAGAGAAGGAACGTAAATATGTCAATAAAAACTATACCAAAGCCAGAAAATGGTATCTAGCTGCTTCAAAAAAAGGTGATGCCAGAGCTGACTATCGCCTTGGTATTCTACATGAAGACGGAAAAGGTGTAAAAAAAAACGTGGATAGGGCGATAAAGTATTTCAAAATGGCGTCAATGAAAGGAAGCAGCGTTGCTAGTTATAAACTTGCATGCATATATCTCAAAGGATACGGTATTACCCACAATCTTTTAAAAGCATTTAAGCTGTATAAAAAGGCGTCGATTATGGGGCATCAAGAAGCAAGTGAATCATTGATACTTTCCAAAGGCCATAATGAAATCAAGCTTTACTCTGACAGCCTCTACAGCGATGAGCTACATATAGGAACCAATGAAAAAATCAAAGTTAGCATGCTGGAAAAAGCAACAGAAAAGGGACTCACTAGGTTGCAGTATCAACTTGGAGTGATGTATGAAAATGACAATGATTATCCAAACGCCATTAAATGGTTTAGTCTTGCTGCAGACATCGGGATGACAGACTCTTACTACAGGCTTGGTATTTTCTATGAAGAAGGCAGAGGGATTGAACAAGACTATGAAATGGCTGCAGAAATGTATCACAAAGCAACTGAAAAGGACCATGAAGATGCTTGCTATCGTTTAGCCCGGCTCTACCAGTATGGGATTGGTGTAGAACTCGATTACTCAAAAGCATACCAGTTTTATGAGAAGGCTGCAGACATGGATCATGAAAAAGCACGTAAAATCTTGAATATCACCCTAGACACCAATATCAACTCGAGTGGAGATACAGAAGAAGTTTTTTTTTATCCCTCGTCACAGGAATTCAACAATTCACTCTTAATGTGCAAGCACGTTGCTAAACATGGAGATACCGACATGCAGTTCAAAGTTGGATTCGCTTATGAACATAGTTTCTTGGAACCAAATTATGAGGAGGCATCTTCCTGGTATTCATTAGCTACTAAAAATTCACACAAGGACGCTTTGTATCATCTTGGATTACTATACGAGAATGGTTTGGGGGTGCCTCAAGATTATCAGAAAGCCAATCAGTTATATCAACAGGCAAGTTTGTCGAACAGCGATGGTGCACTTTATCAATTAGGCGTTGCACACCATCATGGCAAAGGAGTAGACTTCGACCCAGTAAAGGCAATGAAGTATTATACTATTTCAGCAGAACTTGGTAATCCAAAATATCAATGTGAACTTGGGAGACTATACGAGCAAGGAGAGCTTGTTCAAGAAAACTTACTTGAAGCTGCTAAATGGTATACGAAAGCATATCTTCAAGGATACGATGATATCAGCTTGAAACTGTTTACTATGTACGAAGATAAACCATATGAAAATTTCTTTTTCCAAAGGCTCGTTCGAATATTATCAATAGCATCTCGCGGTCAATTCCGTTTAAATCAACACTACAATACCCACGACTATTATGCTATAAATAACCGACTTGGTATTTCTTACTTCTTTGGAAATGGCACCAATAAAAACTTGGAGAAGGCCTGGAAATATTTTGCGAAAAAGTACTCTGATTCTCCTGACTTTATGGTTAGTGAGCTCCTTTCTTTGGGATATGGCCTGAGCTCCAGTGAAAAGCAAGGTATATTGAAATCACTTATAGAAAACAATGCATTGATGGACCGAATTGATGAAGACCACCTGTACGAAATCGGTATGATCTTCTTTGATGGTATAAAGCAAACACAAGAAGGTTACACTTCTATTGATTACCATACTACAAACAACACTGCTGAACACGTTGTAATCGAGAAAGATTATTTGAAAGCTTTTAAATACCTGAATAAAGCAGCTGGTATGAATCACGCAAAGGCTTTATTTAGATTAGGTATTATGTTTCACTGCGGTTATGGCGTCAACCAAGACAGTAGACAGGGTGAAATCTACTTTGATGCTGCAGCAAGGAAAGATATCATACTTACGGCATGTATTGCTTCATTATATCATACACACAGAAATATCCAAAACTTTACATTGGCCTTCGAATGGTATAAGCGTCTGGAACGAGGAGTATACGAGGACTTGGATAATCGCACACTTAGAATGATGATATATATAGCAGAATCGGGTGTCGGTCTTCTCTACGAATATGGCGACGGTGTGGAACAAGATCACCACAAGGCTTTGGAATTATATAAGAGCCTTTCACATTCTCTTAATTCAATTGGAACCCATCGGTTAGCTCTAATGTATTATTACGGAAAAGGTGTTTCAGTTGATTATAAAAAGTCTTTTAATTTATTTAAAGAGGCTATCGATGGCAAAGTGCGGGGAACTGAAATGGCATTTGTGTATGACCAAAGTAACTCTAATGGAACTTATTCTCAAAACAATCCGGTATACCGCACAGTGAATCGAAGCGAACTACATGGGGAAAGTCACTACTACCTTGGGCTGCATTATAAAACTGGACAAGGCGTTCCTCGAGATATAGAAAAATCCCAAAAACATTTTAGAGAAGCTTTTAACTGTGGATGCAAACGTGCCAAGTATGAAATTGAATATTAGTATTATTAGAAATAAAAGAATCGAATTGATTAAAAATGTATTGCATGATTTTTAACTTTGATTGGCTACAACTAAATATTGACGTCATTCAAGCTTATCGTACAATTCTTATAAAAAAAATAATGATCATGCTAACAGCAACGTAAAAACAGCTTCGTTCAGGTTAGTTTACTATTTATTTCTTGAAATAAATAAATCCGACCAAGTATATGTCTGCTTGTTCAAAATTCATGCAAATAAATATTCTCGATTTTCAAACAATGCAAACCATTTTAGGGGGTGACACCAAGTAAAACCTGTTATCATTTTGTAAATAAAGCCTTTTATAAATCCTTATTATCGTTTTTTAAAAAAAGTTTTCACACGCTTTTCACATGCTTTACCTCTTTTTCGTTTTTCCTTCTTAGTAATAAACAATGGATGCACTTCCTACAGAAATTTTTCGTAAAATCTTTCTTCTGCTAGACCAAAAAGAGAAGGTTGAATGTTTGACGGTGTGTTTGAAGTGGGAGAGCATAATAAAGAGATACTGTCTATTCCATACTATTCGTATATCAAAGTACGAACGACTTGGTCTTTTGATTGAAAGATTAAAAGAGAATCCTCATCATGGCATTCAAATGGAAAAACTGCTCATTGAACATTGTCATTGCACAGGCAGCTTTGTTGATCTAAACGAGCTACTGCTACTTTTACCCAACCTGCGTACTTTCTATGTGCGTTCTCGCAGCCATGTCTTTAGGATTACAAAGCCAATAGTTGTACCTTGGCATAAAAGCATTGAACAGCTGGTAATTGGGGATCCGCTTTTAATTGATCGATTTTTATCCTGCAATGCTACATTTTATTGCTTAAAAACACTTGTTATGAACGGTTTAAATTTGGATGAAACCAACCTTTTTGATATTCTTGCCAAAACACCGGCACTCAGTGATTTGAGAATGCGGTCATGGTCATTCTCTACGACAGCGCTTGAGCAATTGCACACCATGTTACCACTACTGACTACATTAACGGTACAACTGAACTTTCTGGATTCTGAATCGTCATCAGCGTCATTTTCAACTGTCGATATCAACGCTATTCAACCTGAACCTCTCATGAAATCATTTCATATTGTCTTCAGTAATAAGATAACGCGAAGAGCGAATCTGGATTGGCTAAACTACATCTCAAGGAAATACACCGAACTTTCAGAGATTCAATATCGCGAAGATACACATGTCTCCAACATTAGGTTTCTGACAACAGATTATAGGAATAGAGTTGAACTGGAGCTACTAGCTGGATTCCGCTCACTATTTCAAGTATTGGGACCCAAGCTGCATAAACTCTCAATAATGTCACCCAACTTGGCACCAGATGTGTTTAGAGCCATGGACAGTTTTAACTGTAAATGCTCAAGCATAAGCATTGGTACTGACAACGCATCTAACCTTCTTCAGTCTTTTATTCAGTCAAATCAAATACACTCGATTCGAAAATTGAAGTTTGAAAAACTAGATCCCGACGATTTAGGGTGTCTGTCTGCTCTGACAATATTGGAAGAACTCTCTATATCCTTTAAAGGGGAAGACTGGAATAAGCAGACGATGGATTTAATAGACATTTTTAACGCTTGCCCTAAATCGTTAAACTCACTCGAGATCTCTCGACTCACTTTGACTTCAGCCAGCTGCACCAATAGTAAACCGCTTCCTCTACTTGAAACCTTAATGTTCTCATATTGTGACTTTGAGAAAGGTGCCGACATACTCTTGAATCAATTGCTACCAATGCTTCACGTACTAAGTACAGCTTACTGCTCCTATTACAATAATGAGCTTGCACTTCCGAATATTCAGTTATCTTGGTTTCACGTGATATTGGATCGATCTTCCTCCTCCTCCTCTTTAGAGCAATTTCGACATGAAACAAATTCCTTGTCGAATTTACTTGTTGAAACAAAATCAGATAGACGTTTATACATTGGGAAAAGCAATGAGAATGAATGGGACTTTCTGACAGGTTTTATTCGAACAGGTGAATTTCCTCTTTACCATCCTACCAAACCCATTTATTCGTTCAATCACAAATATTGTCATACTCCTTGCCTGACCTTGAAGTGTGAATCAGTAGGAGATGTAATTGCTTTATATAATGAATTCTAACCTACATTAATTACATTACCTTTTATTTATTTATTTTTAAAAAAAAAAGGATTAATTGAATAATAATAATAATAATAATAATAAATGGTTGATTTCTACATAGAAACACCTAAATAATTGATAATTGTGGGCCTTTTATTCAAAGTGAGAGAGAGGAAGGTTATTTATGAATTTGTAGCACCATCAAACAGACGGTGTTTAATTATTCTCAGTTTTTGGGTAAACTTGTAATTCAAAATATGATTCTTTTACTTGCTTTTAATTAATGTACAAGAATGATTTGTCAAAAAAGACATCCCCAGTTTTCCGGTTTCTCGGCACCACGATATTTTATTCCTAAAAAAGAAGTTGGATCATCTAATTTGTAGAATGCCATAGGAAAGACCAGAAAAAGTTCTAATAAGAAAAATAAAAATAACGATGGTCGAGATCTAGCCCGACTTTCTTACCTCAAACTTGTTTAATATTAAAATGAGCACAAATGGTTAAAATGTATAAATATGATCAATATGCTGAGTTTATAATAAATATATTAATTCGAAAAGTAATAACAAACTGATCCAATGAAATAGAGCTCCAGCCATGTTGTCAAAGGAAGTGCTTCCGAAGTACACAAATGTTGTTATATATTTATGATTCTATCATTGGAGAAGTTCCTTTAGAAAAAGATGACTACAAAGATGTAATATTCCTTGATTGGTATATTTTCTGGCACAGACATGCAGGCTCGTGCATATTCCAAATTAATTTATTGAAAGTCAGTGGCAATTATACCGACAATGAGATTTATAGACATGAAGGAAGATTTAATATGGTACATTTTGAAGATTTTATTTGTAAGATCTGTTTTTTTTTAACAAAAAGTCATGAAAATATACACTATTGGGTCATTTTGTTTTTGTTTTTGTTTTTTTTAAAAGATAGAAAAATATCGTTGTTGAACGATTTAAAATGTAATAAATACATGGATCTAAAATCAGAGTTTAAGAAAGGGCGTATATATCTTTTTTTGTTTTTGTCTGTTTTCTCGTCTTTAAAATACAACAACACTATTCACTGAAGCACACTCCAAGAGTAATGTAGGATCGTCTACTGCTGGATTATATATAGTACATCTAGAATGCGCCTCGAATGGAATGATACCGCTCACCTCCTCCTGTATGCTGATTGATCTTCCGTTATGACAACGTGTGCGGTATAAGGCTCTTCTGTTATCCTTTGATGTAGCGACTAACAGCATTGTTTTCCGTCCAAATGTAGAATCCAAAACTTCAAAATGAGACAAGTGGTGGTTTGGTAGAGAGATGTTGGGGTTTGGTATTGTGCAATAATTAATTTTTAAGCCACGAAGTAGAGGCAAATATCCCGAAAAAAAGGCGTCAAACTGGTCTGGAAGGCCAACATGATTAAATGTGAGATGCTTGATTGGAAATTGTCTTGTTAGTGAGGAAGGATCGATTGCTAGTTTCACGTCTTTTAACTCGAGAGATTCAAGTGTGTCGGGACACATTTCCAAAATATTGTTTAATCCAGCTACATCAAAGCCATCTTCGTATTGCATAGACAGTTTCTTTAGTGCCAACATTCCTCTCGCCCACTGCATATCATGACTTGACACACAATCCAACTCGAGTACCTGAATGCTTCTATTCTGATTCGACTTTGTTACATTTTTGATTACGGAATCGACCAATGTTGTGGAAAGCGACAAGTGCTGTACCTGACAATTAGCATCATCCAATAATTCAAACAAGTTGAGCGGAAGTATATTTGATTTAAGATGCAACTCCTTTAATCCAACCCCAATGTTCCGGAAAAACTCCCCAAATTGTGTCGAAACATCCGGAATGTTTAGCATTTCATCATCCTCATCACTGTCCTCCTCTTCCTGGCAATTGTTGAAAAACTTTAAATCAGATAGATTTGGGTATTTGCGGGCGATGTACCGGAACCAGATTGCCTGTGTTTCTACGGTGGACGTCGACTCTGCTTCATTGATAAAATGGAATTTGGAGATCAAGGGAGCGGGTGAGATGTTGAAGGGTAACGGGTCGTATTTGAGTTGTGATTGATCGAATGTAAGAGATTTGAGATATGGGAGGTTTGTATGGAGCAATTCGAGTGAATCGAGGGTGAGTTCAAAGTCATTGACCAATAATTCGGTAAGATGAACTAAATTAGAAACACTTTGAAAGAAACCAGGGGTAGTTAAGCTTTCTCCATCGATGGTCAAGCGCTTCAACTGGCTGCAGTTGTTGGAATTGAATATGGTGTTTGCTAAAGATGGGTTGTCATACAAAAATACATGTTCTATGCGTTGACTCCAAGGTTGGATTGATGCTGGTGTTTTCGAGAAAACAGTATGAGGGGCGTTGACATAAAACAACCGTAAGTTGGGCAAAAAGAGAATGAGGTCGTTCAAGTTGAGAGTTTCGTGTATATACAAGTTAATAATCAAGTATTCGACCTGGGCTCCTTGCTGTGGTTTCTCGTGGAATATCTTTACCAAGGTTTCCATGGACGCCTTGGACGCAATATGGATAGTTTGGAACAGACAACAGTTTTCGATAATATCTGCCCATCTCTGGCACACTGACATGCACTGTACCTTGTCTTGCTGATGAAGAGATGTAAAGATCTTCTTTGCAATCTCGACTGGAAGTGTATTCATGTGATGATCCCGTAAGAAGAAAAGGGTAACAAGTAAAAAGAAAAAATAAACAGAAAAGAAAAAAAAAAGGAAAGGAAAGTGAAATGAGGCTTGTAACAACGCTTAATAATTTATTTATCTAACTATAAATAATCATGTGGCACTAAAATGTACTACTTTGAACCTGGCCGAACTCCGTTTTATAAAGCATAAAAACAAACTTTAAAGCAGTTAAAGTTTATTGCTATTCTACTTTCAATCTCATCTCACCCCACTACAGATGAAGGAGTTTATAATCTATAATTATGTTTTAATTTATTTTTACACCTGAAGATCCATCTCTTATCTATTGGCAGTGATCTAAAGGTTTTCCTACTTGGCTCTATGGTTACTTGATTTGATTCCATCCATCATTGCCTTGTTATTTTATCGGACTTGAATATTATCCACACCATTTGTGGTCTGCAGTGAAACCTAAAGCAGTACTACAGAAGTACAACTTCCAAAATATATAATCTTCATTTTTTGACCTATTTTTATTTCGATGGAAGCAATTACCTTCTAAAGGGGGAGTAATAGACCATCTTTTTGTTAATGACTTGATACAAACAAATCTTATTTCTTCGTATTCCTTTTGTCTGTCAATTATAGAGATCAATTGCGGATCTTCTATCCCTCGCCAGAATAAAACATCTAAAAATAATCATTGAAATCACACGGATAAAGATCAGTGAGCTTGCATAAATCGGGCTTACGGACATGTCATGAATTTAAATAAGTCACTGTACCTGGCAACTTGAAGAAAAAATATTTTTTCTTTTTTCTAGTGTATTAAATTTAGACTTATGCCAAAGACTTTCTTTTCTCTGTCACAATACAGTAAGTGATGAAATTAGACAATAGAAAATAAAATAGAAGAGGTCTAAAGTTGTTGATGTAAACCAAAAGCAAGAAATAAATTGTCTGCGTGTTTTTATAAAGGGACTGACTAGGGTCTCACGCTTCATTTTAATTAAATAATCCCTTTTGTAGTATACTCTAATTGTCTCAACCTGTTTAAACATTCCACAAGGCAATATAAAGATATTAAACTGTAAATTTTGGTATAGTTTCATTAATCTGAATAAAAAGAGAACCACCAGAAAGAGAGATGTATTGGTTACTATGAACAATAGCCTTCAATACTCCAAATCCATTAAAAACAACAGTACATGCCTATACAATATCCTTGATAAAGGCTTCTACCTTCAAGTATTTACACGACGATATACGGAATAAATGATCAAGTATAAAGAAACAAAAATGATAACGGACTCTGTAAAATTTTAGCTGTATGCACCTCGCATATTGACAATTGGTAAATTTCTAGTTTGAAGTGCTCAAATCACTAGAATGATAACATAAATAGCTTGACCACAAACAATAGCTTAAGTACTTATATGGGAATATCAAGTCAATTAAAGTAGATAATCACGGCGAAAACTCGGATTAAGGATAGTTTTAGTAATGATATTTATATTGTTACAAAAAAAATCATGAAAAATCCAAATTATACAGCTTGGATGCACTATTCCATTATTTATTAGACCTGGAATCAACACTTTTTTCTGTTCGTTTTATAATATTAAAAATGAATTTGTAATGTTAGCTTTTATACCTGTCTATCAAAAATATGACACTGTCTATTGCAAACGTCCTGTCTTACGAAAACAATACCATCATGAGCATATTCTACCAAAAGTGTATAAACAGAAAAAGTATTGACTTCATTAAAAATGAATGAGTTTTGCATTACGAAATGGCGTTTTTATACTTTGTAAACAAATGAAATACATTTTAACATTCGATAATTTCAATGGTGTCACAGTCCTTAATCTCGATAAAAATTAGAAAGGTACCAATGTACAATGTCGTTACTCAAAGAAGCTCTAAAAACATTCCAAGCCAATCACTAAGCATTGAAGCACATCATCAGTGCAACCCGATATAAATTATGAAACTTAGTATGATGACCTTTGTTCCACAGCTCTTCTCTTCTTTGTTTTCTTTTTCTTAAAAAAATATGATCTATCAGGAAAAAGAATATAAGTTACATACTAAGATATTTTTTCATTCTTATTTGCGAAAAAAAACAAATCAATACTTACTTTAACAGATGAAATCATCGATGTTTCTCCAGATATCGCTGCAAAAGCAAGAGAAGGGGATGCAAAAGCTCAGTTAACACTGGGGAAGTCTTATTTCAACGCGACTTTGTTTGAAAATAATCTCAGTATAGCGTTTGACTGGATCTATTGCTCTGCAAAACAAGTGGAAACGGAAGCACAGTTTAGGTTGGGAGACCTTTATATTCTTGGTCATGGAACAGAGCAATTTAAGTATTATCAATCATCCAGCCAAGACGATTATGCTGTCCAATTATATTTAGCGTTTCTCTACCAGCATGGATCTGGTGTCAAGAAATGCACCAGGTGGGCTTTAACTATTATATAATGGCAGCTGAGCAAGGAAATACGGATAATCAGTACAATCTTGGTGAACTCTATTAAAAACATACAAAGATAAAGTTTAATTTTAGGTATGCCTATAAATGCCTCACTAAATCTGCACAAGGTGGAAACATAGCGGCCCAAAAATCGTTAGCCTATTTCTATCTAAATGGTCTGGCTACTGACATTGACTATACAGCTGCCCTTTCTTGGTATGCCAAAGCAGCTAAAACCGGTGATTTCGGAGCACAAGTTATTCTTGGAAAACTATACAGAAAAGGTGATTATGTCGAGCAGGATTTACCAATGGCAGTCAAATGGTATTCGTTAGCAGCTAGGCAGGGTAACATTGTAGCCCAAAATTGCTTATCTCAACTACATCAGCGGTCTATGCTTGATAATATTGAATCGGAAAAGGACATGTCAGAATATTTTACAGAAGGTCCGATAAATAAAAGACTGTGAACAAAACTATGGATGGATATGTCGAAACTAGTTAATTCGCCCAAGTTCAAGCAGTTAAATGAACTTGTTAAGCATGCTCTTATCGGTGACGGGCATGCAATGTATGAAATCGGTCTCAAATACTATTACGGTGGAAATGAACTTATTCAAAATCAAGATAAAGGCACTGGAACAAAGTGGATTAAAAACGCTGCAAACGCCAATTATAAGGATTCTTAATTGATGATGGCCGATCTATACAAAAAGGGTGACTCGGTCGAGCAGGATTATCACTAAGCAGCTATATGGAACGAAACTCTCGCCAAACAAAAACATGCTAATAGCCAATGTAACATCGGTATCATGTATAACGAAGGTCTTGATGTTTGGATTCCCAATCTATTGGATACTTGAGTACGTTCTATCGATCATTTAATTATTAACAAGTTTAATAAAATGTTCAAACATTTCGTGATATTACTTCTTCCTCTAGCCATTTTCTGCGCTAATTTGATGTTATTTAAAAAAGTGAAATAAGAAATAAAGAGAAAGTAAAGTGTATCATGCAAAAAGTTTATTTTATTTTTGATGCCTAAAGGACTCGAGTCGGCGACTCTGCCAATTGGAAAACCAAGATAATCCTTGGATTATATTAATTTGCAGTGCACATCTACAGCTTTCGGTTTAAAAAGTGTGGCTTATACTTTACTCATTTTGGAATGCCGCCATCGCATTTTTTTTTAAAAAAAAAGTACTTGAAAATGCTTTTTTGTGTTCTCTTTATTAGTAACATAAATAACAATGTCAGATCAATCAATTATTACTTATTGTGTTGAATATGCCGCTAGCCAGCAATCAAAGTGCGAAGAATGTGAAAGGATGATTCCCCATAAATCACTTCGTGTTGCCGAGATCTACAGAAAGAATAAAAAGGTGAAGAAGAACCAAGCAAAACATACTTGGTATCACTTCAAATGTTTTAAAGGTATGAACAAATGGATTAATGTTATGTGAAAGATACTTATCATGCCCAATTTTATAGTGCCAAAGATGTTGACATTTTTACCGCTCGAGTTATTTAAAGGATACCCCGCTTTGGAAGAAAAAGACAAAGTGCGTGTACAAAAGGTCATTAAAAACGGTATTGGATCATGCTGGAAAGATATGGTAGCGAAAGAAAAGCAAGAAAAGGAAGAGCAAGAAGAAGGCGCAGACGAGTCAAAGAAGTCAAAGAAGAGAAAGGCACAAGATGATGATGAGGATATTGATATGACAGCTGTTCTGACTGGTACTCAAGATAAGAAGAAGGCCAAAAACAACCAACCTAATAACAAAAAGGAAGCTGAGAATAAGAAAAGTGCTGCTGCGAAGAAAAAGGATGTACCACCAGCAAAGAAGGCCAAGAAGGAGGATAGTAAAAAGGGTCCTAAAAAACTTGTAAAGAAAGAGGATAAACAACAGCCAACCAAAGTGAAAGAAGTTAAACTGGCAAAGGATGATCAACTCGAGTTGGAAAGTATTGCAAACGAATTCAAAATGCTTCAAAAACAATAAAAAGAGGATATAAACAACACTTCTTTGTTTATTTATTATTTTATATATAAAAACAAGCCTTTTGATTGGCTTTCAATGCTGCATGGCGAAAATGTTGTTATAAACAGTGTGAGTAGGACGAAAAACGTCTTCTTTCATTTGTATTAACATAAAGCTCTGCAATAGAGTTCTCTAAACCAACATAAAGGCTTTTGTTATTAGGTGAGAATGCTAAACCTGCGATGTGGGGATGTGGGCCTGATCCAAAAGGTTTTAGTGAAACAATCTGTCTTTTATCAAATGTTCTCATATCCAATATATTCACTGTTGATACATGCTATTACATTCACCATCAATATTTGTATCTTGAGTATATATATCATGGTTTTCATCACTCACCTCAGTGTATGCTAGCAGATCTAAAGGTCCTTTACTGAATTGAATGGCACGTGCAGCCTTTTTTGATCTCCTTTTCTGGAAAAAAAAATAGTAAATCATGCAGCTAAAAATGGAGTAAAGTAAATCTTCATTGTTTGTTTTTAACATACTTCTATTGAATCAATTCTAAAGATGGGTTCTTTTCCGTTTTGAATGTCCCATGCTGTAATGTGACCATCCTGACTGGTAGTAGCGAAAATGTCAGATGATGAATTCCATGCACAAGATGAGCATGGATCTCTCGATACTACAAATAATCAATTGATCTATTTAAAAGTTTATTTTATAAATAAAAACTCACCTTTATAACTTGCTATTTTATCGTAACGATGTGAAGATATTGAATAAAGATGGGATTCTCCTGAATCATCCACACAAACCATCTTTCTTCCATCAGGACTAACCGAAGCTATAGCATTTGTTAATTACTTTTTTTTTTTTCACCTTTAAACCAATAGATAAATACCGTAATTTGCAGCAGAGGACATCTTAAGTGATACAATATTATGCATATTTGGGACATCATACACCAGAACAGACTCATCATTATTACAAACTGTTAGTCGGATATCATTACTTCCATGTTGTGATAAATGAATTGAGTTATTCATCCCAGAACCAGTATTGAAACTGCATTGCCTTTTTTATACATTTATACATGTTATTTTATCAGATATAAATATTGTGTATGATATTGGCGTTTTACCATTCACTTGACAAGTCTTTAATTAATGCTCCACCATATCGACCCGCTATGGCCAAGTAACCGAAGCTATTTTGTAATAAACCGTTAAATATATCGTCATTATTATTTTTTAGTACTAAATATCGCTTAGCATACTTTGTATCTAATGAAGTTGGTTCAAACGGTAAACTAGATATCAGCTTGAAATCTTGCTCTGATTTCGTATTAAACTTTTATAGTAAATTAATAAAAAAATAAAAAGAGCAAAGGTGAAGATCCCTACACTGCAAATAGAATCTCGGATGGGATGTATTATAGTGTTATTTTTAGGACTTGCGATTAAACTTCTCAGTTGCCTTAAACGAAAATAAATTAATAAATAGAAATTTATAACCTGTAGTAAATACAAACCAATGTGAAATTGTTGTCGGGACGTCGTTATAGTATTTAAACTGCTTGAATACAAATTGGCCATCATTTTGACTATTTATAAAATTAAGATTCAATACGATTTGCTATTATTCTTTTTAGTATTGATAGTTTACACATTGCTTTCAAGTGAAGATGGTTGTTTTCCTACTGGTTTAATACGAAACATGTTTAATTTTTTTAAAAAATATTAAAATTATATATTGGAAGGAAAAGAAAGGCAAAGAAAGGTTGGCGTAAAATACATTATAACTTATCTTGGGTTGACAAACTACTCAGGTGACATGAATCGGGTGTTCAATAGAAAATAAAGTGATCGGTGCTTATTGTTGCTTATAGTTGCTTCTTATCGCTCGCTTTACTCGATCTAGACTTGAGTTTAGTGATAAGATTTTTTACTTTTTATTGTCACCTTCTTGGCTTCAATATAATAGAGAGAAAGATAAAAACTAGATTAAAGACCAAGATGCGAGGTTTAGGGAATTACCAATTAAAGTTTAAACCTATTCAAAATAAAGGAAAAAATCTAAGGAAGAGCCATTTTTAGTATTGCATTTTCTTGTTGGAAAATCTGTTGCACATCTACACGTGATTAAATAATTAATCTAAATAACGGGCTAGAAGTTCTTGTATCCCAACATGTGTACTATACAAGCAACTGCCAAAAAGAAAGAAAGAACGAACGAATAAGAAAAAATCGGAAAAAAAACATCAATACCGAGAAAAATATACTAATGGTAATGAGCACTTGCTTTAATTAATGTTTTGTTAATACAAAGAATTTTACTCGAATTGGCTCATTAAAATTGTTGCTTTGAAAAGGTGTAAGTAGTAAGAAAAATAGTGGGGGAAATGCATAAATTAATTATTGATTTTCAGAATATATCAGTGTGTTTGTTAAATGTCTTCAGCGGATTAGTAGGTTTTAGGATATACCCTTTACCTCTAAAATAAAAGGCCAACTTGTTAAGACGTTCAAATTAGCATAATCTTTAAGTAGTTTAGAGTAGACGTCATGAAAAGAAATGTCATCTTTTTGGAAAGTAGAATCCTCTCAGATCAGAATTTATCGTGTAACTTTAGGCGTTGTCAATAAAGGATAACTTTTTGCATAAATCACCGTCAGTTTAGGGTGTGGGGATGGAAGAAAAACCGCTGTGTTCAGGATCATCACCGTTTGTATCAAATTTGAATTCAGAATGTTGAAAAACATTATTAGATATGCCTGTTTCTTCTTTCGAATTTGTTTATGATTAAAACTTCTCAAAGTATTTGTACAAACTAATAACACAGTAAGTTCTACATAGCTTTTTTTTTTTTGGTTTTATCAACTTATTAATGTGTTTTAACAAGTATGAGCTCTCCAAAGGATGATGAATAATCGACCAATATTACTTTTTTTTCTTTCAGGTAAAATAAATACACTATGTCGCCATCACTTTGAAAATAATTTACAACTATTGTGGTTTTTATACCGCTCATTTTTTCCATCGCTATTATTATATCCCTAGCATAAATTCTAAAGGGTTTGTTTCAATGAACTTCAATGACATTGATTGTAATGTTCTTTCTTGGGTTTGACATTAAAATATATTCGTCTGTATAAAAAAAAGTTTACTTCTTAACGGATTAGTTGATATCGTTTTTTTTTTCGTTTTTTTTTTAAAAAAACAAAATGAAAATGAAAATGAAAATACAATATCCCAGGTATTGCCATTACCGTTACTATTTGCTTAATACTCATATTATTCCTACATCCAATACTCAAGATCAACGATTGCTGTACGGATAATAAACAATTATGTCTTGCGCAGTAGCATTTGATGCCTATATTGATTAAAAAAGAATACATTACATAGTAAAGAAATTTTATAATATCATTTGGCCTTGGTAAATTCATAAGCGCTATTCAGCCCTTGTAATAAAATGCTTGGCTTTCCTTTTGTATAATCAGAACTTGGCTTTCTTCGCAAATCCAAAAATAATGGAAAATTGTAGCTCAACACCAATCATTTCTAGTTTTCATGTTTAAAAAAGGCTTTT
>VCJH01001813.1:658-13376 GCA_024140565.1 Backusella australiensis | reverse complement strand
CTTTGCTAGCTGGACAACCAATGCTCGATCTTCTCCAGAAGCAGATAGAAGAGGCTGACGCTTACTACAAGGATATCATTGAAAAATCTAAAGGCCAGTACAAAGAGTCCCGCATTGACCTCCAAGCTAAAGGAATTACCTTAGCTCAATTTATGGCATGGTGGAAAGTTTGGATGGCAGAGTTGCAGGATCCCGAGATCAAGCAAAAAGTTTTCCTCGACACCATGGTCCCAGCCCACCCCGAGCATTATACCCTTCCTTCATATGGAGGAGGTATTGTTGAAACTATTGGTGAGCATATCGCTCGAGTGATTATCAAACCTTGTATGGATCCCCCAGACTTTGTAAAGGCATACGGTGACCCTACTTATACCCACTTACCGGCGATTGGTACCTTGGATGACGGCAGCATTTTGTTCTATATCTTACAGGAGATTCGTGATTCAGAGGATGGTTGTGACTTCCGCTTGCGACTCATATTCCCTGCTGCAGCACCTGAAGTATTCTTTGAAGAACATGCTCAGCATCTCGCAATTGAATTCAGAAGCTTTATCAACACAGCATATGAATGGAACCAAAAAACAGCCTAATTTTAGAAGACAACAAATATGATATTAAATAGTCTAACTTATTGTACTGAAATATTATTACAACTAATAAAATACCAAATGTTTTACGTTTTGAATTCTAATAAGTATGTTGTGTCGGGATCTTTAATTCTTTTGCGAAAGTACGTATGTGTTGACTAAACTCTAAAGGAGATATAATGCATATGTCATATTTTGGTAGAGCGAGTGAACGACTATAAAAATTCTTTTAGTAGATATTCAATTAATAAGAAACTACCAATGATAAAAAAATAATGGTTCAAGCTGATATATTGTTTTCTTCAGTCCAATTGGCAGTTAATTGGATAAAAAAACTATATTCACCTTCATTCTGGCAGAAATATTACTTGGAGAATTTAATGTGTATCATTTCTTGAAACTTTCAAATGGTAATCGCGTACACAATTCTCAATATGGATTATATCATTATACAATGCGATGTGTAACATTTCTTTTTCCAGAAATTACTTTGGGATCGACGTACAGATAGACACACACATTTATATATAAATGGAGCCTTTCTCACCGACCTACCTTTTTATTTTTAATTTTGTGGATGTTTTTTAAAAAAATTAAGAGTTGGCACTGCAACATTATCAATAAAGCATACTCGTTATCAATATGTGTACTCGATATGAATCTTGATATCAACGTCATAGTTCAACACAATTTGTAAGATGGGTTTCACAATTCAATCTTTCCGTTCCTTCTGTAAGGAGTTGCAAGAGAATAAGAGGGGAACAAGATACTATTTCAAGGTTCATATCAAGATATTTTGCTTCTAAAATCAATTCTTTTTTATATACAAAACGTCTCATTTTTGTAATGCTTTTCAACACACCGCAATTGCTGATAGAAAGTAATAAAAAAAATCATATTTTATTCTTGGCAAAAAAAATAAAATTACGAGCTGTAAATAAATGTACGTGAAAACCATATCACTGCATATCGTCAAGCAGGGAGTCACTTTCATTGTCTGTCATTTATTATAAATAATCTAATATTTTTCTCGTCCTTCAATTGCTTTTTTTTTCTTCATTTTCTTAAAACTTGCTCCAATGCATTTTAGTCTACGCGCGGCTCCGTATAAAACGCTTGAAATAAATATCATTAACCAAATGGTAAGAAAACATTTTTTTTGCTCCTTCTAGTTCCTTTGCTCATGTATATATTATATAGTCTATCACAAATGAATGCTACACCTGCAATGGTTATCTAACTACTGTGTCTTATAAAAAAGAAGGTAGCCCAAATCTCTCCTGGCTACATCTCAGCTTGTGCCTTATATCTTTTGGCCTTTATCAATCCGGGTGGGCTGAGCTCAGCGGCGACTAAATTCATCAAGTGAGATCCCACTGTAAGGCCAGGTGGTCTCTCTCGTCTAGAGGTGGAGAGATGAGAGCCCACCGTATAAGGGCGCGCGGTGCGACTGTATGTGGATGTTTAAAATTTCTTAAAATAATAAAAAATCACTCTTTCATTTCATTGTATTGCTTTTTGATCAAATGTGTTGATATTTTTAACATAGCAAAAAAAATCTAATGATTGCTTAAAGGAACCTGCTTATTTGTATATGATATCAATTTTCATTGTAATTGTAAAAATAGACGTCGATACAGATATTCTGATGATCTCTCAATGTGTACTATTTGTTTGTTTTAATCACATTTATTCTTCTTCTAAACATGATGTGCAGAAACGTGTAATGTAGTCGAGGTTTTACAACGAATTATCAAAATGGGGGGCTTTTTTTTCGGACTAAAAATAACCTCCTTGAGTTCGTGCAGATGATATACACATATTTAGTGGTTTTTTAAAACCTGTTTGTACGATATGTACGTAATCCACAGACAATCAAAATGACATTTCACTAGGAAGATGCAATAATTCTCCTCGTCATGCAAAAAAAGTAAACCTTTACTATTTCGTATTGGTTCTATTAAGAGTTTTATGCTCATCTTATACCGTCATTCAGAGTAAAGTATAATTCACAAGTTGATTTTCTATTAAGATGTATGATGGAATGATAGTTTTCCTTTTTATTCTCATCCTTCTGTTAAAAACCGCAGATAGATTATAGCCTTTACATGTTTTCATCATTCAAATGAGAAAAAAAAAAACTAGTCCCTCTCAAGGGGCTCCCTCTATAAAACTCAATTCATTTTAACCAGTGTTTTCTTTCTTAAAAAATGCCACAAAAATACATCAAAGTGCTACCACAAGGCTCTTCGCACATGCTTAAAATTCTCTCTAGACCATCTGGCACTTTCCTCTTCGGAAGCCGTGCGTACAGCATATGGTGAAACGTCTGGTGTCGTCAGGTCTTTCAATGAAGGAAGAAATAATGGAGTCGGAGCTCCTCAAAAATCAAGTTATTCCAGTAACCGCCTTGATGGAGGGTAGTGGAGGTTACTGTACCCGTATTCCATTGTCCAGGTGCCATTCGGCGAGGCGGGCAGTCATTTCATCAGAGCGTATTCCAAGGCTCTTCCTGCTGTTTATCTTTTTCGTTAAATAAAAATTCTTTTATAAAAAAACAAGTGTTTACCAATTTGAACCTCCAATAGAAATGTAATAAAACAAGTAATTAGATGACATTTCTACACTAGGGGATATTAAGTTCACATATTTTAAGCATGCTCTTCTGGAATAAATATATTTTCCATAAACTATTCATAACTCCAACTCGATACCGCTTGTTTTTGTTATCAGATTTATAGTCGAAAGCAATAAGGTCATTATTTTTTCTATCTGTATTCGTTTGTTGTATGAAAGACGATGATGCTATCATAAGATGTAATTCTATGGGCTCATAAAGATATTTTTGAGCAAAAATAATAGCATGACTTTTTCTTGAAAATATACATTATCGAAATCTATCACCCGCGTTTTTGCTATATTTTAAGATTTTTATGTAAGTTGAAATTTTTGAAAGTAAAAATCACCTTTTGGAGCATTCTAATTATAAAAATATCCATTGGTTCTCCGCTTATCAATTGCTCGCTTACATGCATTAATGAGTGTTTGTATTTGGTTATCTCTTAATGCTTGTCTAAATTATACGAGTATTATTCATTCTAAGAGTATTTCTTTTTAATTTTAACTTTTATTACAATACGCTATTGTACACTTTTATACACACATATCACAAAGAGAGTTTTGATAAAAATCATGATCATTTTATTAAAAATAACAGCCTTCATTTCTAATAACAAGAGAGCATGATCGTAATTTAATCTATATTTTTATTTTTTATGGAAACTCTTAAAACTTGAAATTTCTATAAGGAAGCAAAGAGGACCCTTATAATTTATTCCCATTTTCATACTTTGATAGAAAACGAATTAAAGAAAAAAAAAACGTGTGGGGTTTTGTTTTTTTTTCTAATATTGGCAAAGAAAAAGTAAAAGTTCCAATCAAGTGCTCAGGAACAAAACTATTAAATATTTTTGATATACAAAAGCATTAAATAAAATATGCAAATGTGTGTAACCTAAAGAGTTGAGGTGATACATCCAATGCTCTTTGACGCTGTAAAAGGTAAGAAATAAGACAAGCTTATTCGACGGAGCTTGATATACTTTTTATTATTCACCCTTTTAGGTCAATAGTAAAATAAAATATGGAGATGTTCCTCTCGAATTATTCTTTATACCGTAATCGATCCAATATAGTAGTCAAAGTTTAATTATTTTTTTAAAAAAAAGTTTGATCCGAAACCTTCCTCCATTCTAATTCATATATAAAGGCCAGACATTTCCTCGTTAACATTTTTTTCTTCACTAATATCATCTACATTCACTTGGATTTATTAAAGCAAAGCAATGTCTTTCTTAGCTAGAAGTTTACCGTGAGTCTCAAATTATATACGAAAGCAGGGTTCGAATTTAATAATAATAATTTTTTTCTCCTCTTTTTCAGTACCTTGTCCGCTGTCAGCTCTCGTCAAATTAGACGTTCTGCTTTCCCTATCGCTGCTAGATACTTGTCAACCTGTAAGCAACGAAATAACATACAGAAATTAAAATGCAATGCATCTCACAAAAAAATATCTTTATTTTTTTTCTTTCAATAGCCGCCACTGAAATTGCTTGTGGTGACAACGAACCTTCCTTCTTGCAATCCGTTGAGAAGTACTACGATCACGCTGCCAAGCTCAGTGATGTTCAATCCCACACCTTGGATCACTTGAGAGCCGTTGACAGTGTCCTCCGTGTCACTTTCCCCATTGAAGTTGGAAATGGCAAATACGAAGTCATTGAAGGTATAATATAAACTTGGGTATACTCGGGGAAAAAAAGAATATTAATTCATATATACAAAAAAAGGTTACCGTGCCCAGCACTCTCGCCACAGACTCCCTGTCAAGGGTGGTATTCGTTTCTCTGAGGAAGTCGATTTGCAAGAAGTTGAAGGTAATACAGTAAACGTGTTTAAATAATAATATATCAGTATACTTATCTTTTTCTTACAATAGCTTTGGCTTCTCTTATGACCTACAAGTGTGCCGTCGTTGATGTTCCTTGTAAGTTAAATTTAAATACCTTATACAAATAAATATGTATATTAACGGATTAAAAAAAAAATAGTCGGTGGTGCCAAGGGTGGTATCAAGATTAACCCCAAGAACTACACTCCTGCTCAATTGGAAAGAATCACCCGTCGTTATACTATGGAATTGTGCCAAAAGGGTTTCATCGGTCCTGGTGTTGATGTCCCTGCTCCTGATGTCGGTACCGGTCCCAGAGAAATGGCCTGGATCCAAGATACTTATGCCCAGTTCAACATTGGTGATGTAAACGCTGCCGGTTGTGTCACTGGTAAGCCTGTTGCTCAAGGTGGTGTCCGTGGCCGTAACGAGGCTACTGGTTTGGGTGTCTACTACGGTATCCGTGAATTCTTGAGCTACCCCGAAGTCCAAAAGAAGACTGGTTTGAGCGGTGATATCAAGGGTAGCACTGTTGTTGTCCAAGGTTTCGGTAACGTCGGTTACCACGCTGCCAAGTTCTTCGAGGAGAATGGGTAAATATCACTTAAAAAACTTACTCCCTTATACATTATTAACCATTTTCTTTCCTTAATAACAGTGCCAAGATTGTCGGTGTTGGTGAGCAATACGGTTCCATCTATGACCCCAACGGTTTCAACGTTGATGAGCTCTTCAAGTACTACAAGGACAACCAATCCTTCAGTGGTTACTCCAACACTGCTCAACTCTTTGATCACTCCACCAACATCTTGGAAGTTGAGTGTGATATCCTTATCCCCGCTGCCCTCGAACGCCAGATCGGTTTACGTAACGTTGACAAGATCAAAGCCAAGGTCATTGGTGAAGGTGCCAACGGTCCTGTTACCCCCGCTGCCCACGAGATCCTCGAGAAGAACGGTCAAATCGTTGTTCCCGATTTGTTGTTGAACGCTGGTGGTGTCACCGTCTCCTACTTTGAATGGCTCAAGAATCTTTCCCACGTCCGTTTCGGTCGTATGAACAAGAAGTGGGATGAGCAAGCTCGCCGCAAGGTTGTTGAACTTGTTGAACAGAACGCTGGTCGTTTCCTCACTGAAGCCGAGCGCAAGGCTATTGTTCACGGTGCCGAAGAAGAGGATCTCGTCTACTCTGGTCTTGAGGATACCATGATTCAAGCTTGTGAGGAAACTAGACAGACTGCCAGCCTCAAGAACGTCGACTTTAGAACTGCTGCTTACATTAACGCTATCCAGAAGATCTCCAACTCTTATGAACGCTCTGGTATGCTCTTCATGCACTAAACAACACATTTATAAATTATTTCTCTTTTTCATTTGTCATTTTATATACTTCGTTTTAAATTAAAATAAACTTTTCTTTATCTGATCAAAAACTATTTAAATGAGTTTCTTTTTTTTTATCAAATAAAAGACCGACTTCTTCCGGAACACTCCATATGTTTATGACTCAATTCTAAATTGCCTGGGGTCGATTTCAACCGTGCATTTCTTTCTCCCCTTTTTTTGCTGTCAAAAATATTTTACTGTTTTCTTCTCTTGTTCTTTTCTTTTTCCTGATTATTAATACATTCATTTTTTCCAAAAAAAAATACTTTAATGTTGTCTAATATTGGTTTAGCCAGTTCTAAAAGAACTTTTATTAGACAATTAGCAAACCGTACAACCAGACATCGTGCTATCTTAAATAATAAGCGCTTTTATGCCTCAGAAAACAGCAATAATAACATTCCAAAAGGATTTGAAGGATTTTTCGGAAAGGGCAACGGAAACGCAAGCAAAAAACCAAATTCCCAGAATAACAACAACCCCAGCCCCAACAATAACAACAACAAACCACCAGAAATGCCAAATATGAACGTTATTCTAGGCACAGCCTTTGGTAGTTACTTCCTCTACAAGGCAGTGGCGCCCGAATCCGAAAATGCCCGTGAATTAACATGGCAGCAGTTCCAGTCATCGTTTTTAGAGAAAGGACTCGTAGACAAGTTGGAAGTGATCAATCGCAGCAGAGTCAAGGTGACATTACGACATGAGGCAAATTCGCTGGGTGTGCCCCCCTCCACCCGCTTCTACTTCTCGATCGGTTCAGTCGATTCATTCGAACGCCATTTAGAAGATGCACAAAAGGAACTCGGGATCCCCTCACAGGAACGCATTCCAGTCACCTTCCATGATGAAGTCAGCCCCTTCCAGGCCCTCCTTCATTTCGCACCTACTCTGCTGATCATTGGTGTCATTTACTACATGACAAAGAAAGGACCCGGTGGACAGGGTGGTGGTATCTTTGGTATTGGTAAGAGCAAGGCAAAGATGTTCAATCAGGAGAATCAGGTCAATGTCAAATTTAAGGATGTCGCTGGTGCTGACGAGGCCAAGGTGGAAATTATGGAGTTTGTCAACTTTTTGAAAAACCCAGGTATTTATGAAAAATTGGGAGCAAAATTGCCCCGTGGCGCTGTGCTCTCAGGTCCTCCAGGTACCGGTAAGACATTGTTGGCCAAGGCTACGGCTGGTGAAGCTGGTGTACCCTTCTTTAGTGTCTCTGGTTCAGAGTTTGTTGAAATGTTTGTCGGTGTTGGTCCATCTCGTGTAAGAGACTTGTTTACCATGGCCAAAAAGAACTCCCCCTGTATTGTATTCATTGATGAAATCGATGCTATTGGCAAGGCCCGTGGTAAGGGCGGACAGATGAGTGGTGGTAATGATGAGCGTGAAAGCACATTGAATCAGCTTCTTGTCGAAATGGACGGTTTTGACTCGAGTCAGCATATCGTTGTTTTGGCTGGTACCAATCGCTCGGATGTGCTTGATCCTGCGTTATTGAGACCTGGCCGTTTTGATCGCCACATCACCGTTGATCGTCCTGACATTGGCGGTCGTGCGGACATTTTCAAGGTACATCTTAACCCTATCAAGACAGAGGTTGACAAGAATATCCTTTCACGTAAATTGGCTGCTTTGACACCTGGCTTCTCAGGTGCTGATATTCATAACGTTTGTAATGAAGCTGCTTTGATCGCTGCTCGCCACACAAAGGATAATGTCGAGGAAAAAGATTTTGAAGATGCTATTGAACGTGTCATTGCAGGTTTAGAAAAGAAGTCAAGAATTCTGTCGCCTGAAGAGAAGAAGACTGTCGCTTATCATGAAGCCGGTCATGCTGTCGCAGGCTGGTACCTGGAACATGCTGACCCTTTGCTCAAGGTTTCCGTTATTCCTCGTGGTTCTGCCGCCTTGGGTTATGCCCAGTATCTTCCAAAGGACCAGTATCTCTTCTCTGAGAAACAGTTGCTTGATCGTATGTGTATGACTCTGGGTGGTCGTGTCTCTGAACAAATCTTCTTTGAATCCGTTACGACCGGTGCTCACGATGATCTTCAAAAGGTCACCAAGAATGCTTATGCACAGGTTACTACATATGGTATGAACAAACAAGTGGGTCCCCTTTCCTTCACAGATCCTCAAAATGATCAGACATTCCTTAAACCTTTTGCTGAAGAAACGGGTACTCTTATTGACGAAGAAGTACGCAAACTTGTGAATCATGCTTACAAACGTACTGTCGACTTGCTGACGGAGAAGAGGGGCGACATTGAAAAGGTTGCCAAGTTATTATTGGAGAAGGAGGTTATCAACAGAGAGGATATGGAAAACCTATTGGGAAAGCGACCATTTACTGAATACACCATTTATGATGAATACGTTAGAAAACCACAACAGAAATCTGTATAATACTATCATTTAGAATTTATTTATATCATTTTTGTAAAAAGCTCTTATGTAGAAAAATATACATGTTTTATAAATTAACCAAACTCCATACTTCTATTGTATAATAATGATGACAGGAAAATATCAAGGGGATCTGGGAAGGGCTATTGAGACATTCACAAATGGTGACGAGTACATTAAAAAATAGTGATGGTTTTTATCTATTAATAACTGGACGTTTATCAAATGTGTTCAGTAGAATGCGCGTATATGCCAACAATGATGGTCGTAAATTTGATAGGCATCCATATCCAATTGTTTATATCTCAAAGTAATGCCACAATTGCCCCAGAAAGGGTTATTTCTTCTATTTTTAACACTATTTTCAAGCAAACTCAAACTTGATTTATGTTTTCTCCCAATTCAAACCAATGTTATTTCCTTATACATTTTATAATGCCTATGTTTAGATTTTATTCCTTTTTTTCAGATAAAGAAAGAATACATGTTTGTTATTTTTACAATTGAGGCTTTGAGGCAGGATAGACCTTAGCGAGCCACTGCTTCAACAAAGCATTGCACTCCTCCGGTCTTTCCCAAAGAACCCAATGACCGGAACCAGTAACTGTGTGTGTCTCAAGCTTAGGAATAAACTTATCCATACCAGCGGACATGGAAGGAGGTAAAGCTCTATCAAGATCAGCAATGACCATCATGGCAGGCTGGTTGATAATGGGATCAAGACCCTTGCACTGTTCATAGTTGTTTTCTGTCTGCTTGTACCAATTCAAACCGCCACGGGCACCACGTTCTGTGTAAGCCTTGATATAGTAGTCAAGAACCTTTTCGGGAACATATTCACTACGAGATACATCAGGACGGCCTTCGGCAAGACGGTGGGTCTCAGGATCAATAAGAGGACCAGCGGCATCCTTGACAGGACGGAAGACACGACGGAAGAATTTACCAATGTTTTCGTTGATATCCTTCTCGGCTTCAGGTGTGTTGAGATAAAGCTGGTATGTGAAGTTGGGAAGAACGGCAACTACCTGTTCAAGGGTAACTTTTTGGGTGTTAGGTGGCATATATGGCGTACAGTAACTGGCAACAGCGGTAACACGATCAGGATAAAACTGGGCAAAACGCCAGACGACCAATCCTCCCCAATCGTGTCCGATAACGGTGATAGTAGGAATACTTAAGTGATCTAAAAGTGCAGCCAAATCTTTGGCAACTGTACCAAAGCCATACTCACTAGGATCAGCAGGTCCATCCTTTAAAAGAAAAAAGAAAATGTTACACAAACAATGTTTTTTAATTTATTTCACCACTTCTCTTTCCCATCCCTATTATGCATATTTTTTTTTCTGCTTACAGTTTCGCCAAAACCGCGGAGAGAAGGAACAATCACACGATAGCCTAGGTCAACAAGGAAAGAAATCTGCTCTCTCCAACCGAGCCAACTAAAATATTGCTTAAAGTTAGTACTTTCTATGCAAAGAATCAATACTTTGTATATCATTTACAGGTCAGGCCAACCGTGAACCAACAACAAAGCTTTGCTGGCACTGGAGTTTTCATCGACATAGTGTAAACGAATACCGTTTACAGTAGCGTATTGGTGGTTGTAAGTAGCAGGATCGTATTTATCAAGCATCTTTAATATGTTTAAAGTTATGAATAAGAAAAGAAGAAGAATAAAAAAAAATGCGAAAATAAGTTTCTTTTTATTTCAAAGACAAAGTAAGCTTTTCCTTTTTAACGTGACGCGACTTATCTGCATTTAAAAAAACATTAATCATGACAAATAGATATGTACTTTGGTTTCCAGGCAACATCAATTTAATAATTTATATTAACCATATAGCCATTGAAGACGAAAGGTGTAAAATTTTAAAATACAGAATCTCCAATAGATAAATTGCTTGGTTAAAGAAATATCGGTGCACGGTGAGTTGATTATCGATTTGGTAAATTTTGCTTTACGTACTGAAGTTATTTTTAATTTCAGAATATAAACTTGCTGACTATTCCATAATTAAGGGTTTGAAAAGCCGTTCTCGTTAATAGGTGGAAAAACATATTTGCCATTCCCATTCTTTGACCTTTTTAATAAAGAATATTCTCCTCATTTTAAAAAAAGAGAGATGTATTAATAATACAGACATGTACACGTGAAGCTGATAAAAAGTGAGTTTATAGACTTTTTTGATCAAAATTGTACATACCGTACAGTTATACGAATTTTAGTACACATTGTTTCGTAAATGTATTCTGCTTAACTGTGATTGCTGTTCGTGAAGATACGAGCCATTTGTTTCATATCTTATCGTTTTATTATTTCCTTGTAGTTTGGTATATATTTATTGTATTATATGAATTGAGTTGTTGGTTCAAGTGAGCCTATTTTATGCATAAATGGCATGGTGCCACAATTGGATGCTCTTTTTCAGCATTCTCAGTTACAGAAACAGGCTCATTTAAGCACCAGCCATGGAGTTGCTTTAAATATTACCTCCAAGTTATATGTATAGCTCTTATAAATACACTCTTAATAAGCAAGATTTTGGTGAATGGTAACTAAAAAGCCAATTATCCTTTATCGATATTATAATACAAGTGCACACAGAGTCATGCATACAACTAAATAATAAATTGGCTACATTGTAATACCATCGACTATGGATTTGTGGTACTGCTCAGGCATTCACTCCTGTCAAACAAAAAACAACTTCGATTTTCTGTCCACCCAAGTACCGTTCAACAATGAAACATACGGCCATGTAATGAATAACTTTCCTAATGATAATAATAAGGATGAACATCAAATGCAATTATCTTATGATCAAAACCTGCATTCATTACTTCCAAAGTATAAGGAAGCTATTAAATTATTTCTGATAACACATGACATTTATTCTTCCTTTACTTTTATTAATAAAAAAGGCATAGTATTATTATGATAAAACTAATTTATCTTTATTTAATAAACACAATAATAAAAAAAAGAATGCGACAAGTGATCTAGTTCACGATCTACAGTTAAAAAAAAAGAACTGCAAAAATGCCTAACAGGGACCACCACGAGAAGGCTCACAAGTCGACTTAACGATCTCCAAAAGGAAAAAGGAGACTGCATTTAAAGCCCCTGGACTCAGCCCATATACTCGAAAGCTGGAATTCTCACTTCCGCACTCGAGTTCCCTGGATAAGCTGGTGCAGATCAATCAGAGTCCATTTGTAATAAGAAAAGTGGAAAACGATGTACTGCCATTACTATAAGATCAAGTGTAGTTAGTCTGTTTTCACGTTGTTAAAGCAATGACAATACTTAAGGGATTAAAGTGTGGAGGGCAGGGAAGCGAAGGGGATAAAAAGATACTAGGTCTGTTGTAAGACATGACAAAAGCCCAGAAGCCGTCTGGAAACGGTACCCGCCAATGAGCAAAACCCAAAGGAAGGCCGCCTGATTGAAAAATTCTAGGAGCCCCAGGTCGAAGGACATCACAAGCGTAGATAAAGGTCTACGAGCCTATAAGCAATCTCCATGAAACCTTAGACAAACCACCGAAGTGATTCCAGATTTGGAGCCGCTGGCATAGGACTGAGTTGCCTATGACGAAGATGCAAGTCAGTAAAAATAGGCCCAAATAGTAATCATACTTCTCATTTCTATGAATCTGTTGCTGTTGCTGTTACTGTTTCTGTTGCTGCTGGTGTTTTCGTTGCTGTGTTTGGCTAATCAGTTTCTTTTTGTTGCTCTTGTTATGGTTATTTGATTACTGCTGCTGTGAGTTCCATCCATCTCGTTGTCTCATGTGTTGTGAATTCGACTGTGACGTTACCTATGTGTTTCACCCACACGCCTTCCCCCCGTGTACGCACAGCATATATACAGAAAAACGTGTCTT
>VCJH01001801.1:24294-34830 GCA_024140565.1 Backusella australiensis | reverse complement strand
AGAGTAAAAAAAAAAAAAAAAAGGGTAAAGAAGGATAGAAAGTGCCCATGAACAATAAAATTGACGATAGCATAACAAGATTATAAAAATCAACAAAGTTTGACATTAAACAAAGCCGGAAAAATAAATTTATTATTTACAACGACGCTAAATTTTTTTTCACATGTAAAATAAAATGAAGAAAAAAATCATCATTTTTATTATAGCAATAAGGATATATTCTTATATTATATGTATGAATTGCTTTTTAAAATCAACTTTATGACATATTCTAGGCAGTTCACAAAGACGAGTGCCAACTTGATCAGGTTTTAGATCACACTGTGATCCACCCAGAATTTCAAATCTAAATAAAACTCTTATAACAAACAAACAAACAAACAAACAGAAGGAAAAAAGAAAAAGAAATTTATCCAACCAAGAATTTTCGAGCAGTAACACTTTGTAAAAGAGGAAAATAATGATGACGATGGAGATGTCCATACTCGTAAGTACCATTAGAAGACTTTTTATGAATTTTCATAGAATAATGGAAGTTTGTCTTGAGAGGGTATCACCAACAAGAAGGTGACATTGTCAAATCCGGTATGTTTACTTTCAGGATCATTTTTAACTCTCTCTTTGCGTATCTACGCATCAAAATAATATCCATCGTGTTTCTCCTTGTATTCAGCCAATGCAATCATTTTTATTCGAGGCTCTCCAGGAACGCTTTCGGTGCACCATATCTGTCATCGTGGATGAGAAACGTTATAATTAATGTCTAATTTACGTTGGTCTATTTTAACTACAATAAATTTGATTGGAAAACAAGAGATGTTTTCGTATTTAGAATTATAATCTCTGTTAACACGTTGGTTTCTACGGTAAAAGAAGGAATATCTTCATATGTATCATATTTTTCAGTACAAATTAGATTAGAATGATTTTAATGCAATTTTTAAATGCATATTTTTTCAAAATTTCTTTATTTCCCCCCAGAAGGATTATGGTTTTATCATTCGTTATATGCTTGTTTTCACTACTACAAATGAGAATGGTAAATAGAAATACTCCCAAATTCCATATTTACGTTTCATATGAGCATACTACTGCGTCACTGATCGATAGAGAATGAACACACATTTAGATGGTATATAGATGCCATATTTACAAAAGAAATAAGTATGTATAACAAGATGGTAACTATAAGAAGAAGAATGCTGTTTTGATTACTCTATATAACGTCATTTATTACTCTTACTGCTTCCATTTATTTCATTATTAGTACTTTGCGGTAATCATATTTTTTATTTAAGATTCATAACTTGTACATACCATACCATTATCTTACAAATAAAAATCACATTTAAAGCAAGTAGTCGTTCATCATCGTAACCTTGTTACTAGTCTCTCTACTATTTTGACTGTTGATTAATGCAATATGTATCAATATTCGATAAACAGACTGGTTATCTGGTTAGTTCATAACCTGGTGATTCGATTTTACTTGAATCGACTTCTTTATTACTTGAAATATGCCATACATATTAAAGTTATCTATTTAAAAATATTATCTCAATTGAAGCCAATATTTTACAAACATGAAAAATCCAAACATTCCAACTGTTACTCGGCTCGGTTGAACTTTCCGTATGAAACCATACAACCTGTTCATAGTTAAAAGATAAAGCACCATTACATATTCCGAAGCATTTCATTGTCATCTTTCCAGAGAACCTCGAAAAGCTTGATTTCAAAACACAAACATCAAGTAAGAAATGTTTTAATGATGTTACGAAACTTTGTTTTATAAAATGGCGACCTTGGATTTATCACATGTTAAATAATAAAAAGTAATAATAAAAGAGCTTTTATTTGTTAAAGCGATAAGGATATATTATTATTATATACAAATTAGTTGTTAAGATCAGCTTTATAATGTACTTCAGGCAATTCACGGAGACGAGTGGCAGCTTGTTCAGGTGTTAGATCACGTTGTGGCTCACCCAACATTTCAAACCTAAAAATAATTTATTTATATAGTAAGATATAGATAACAAACAAAGGGAAAAAAGCAAAAAAGAAAACTTACCCAACCAAAAATTTGCGAACGGTAGCACTTCGTAGGAGAGGGGGATAATAATGAAGATGAAGATGTGCATATTCGTAATCACCATTAAGGGGCTTTTGGTGGATTCCCATAGAGTAAGGGAAGCTTGTCTTGAAAAGGTTATCGTAGCGACAAGTAACACGGCGAACAGCATCCGCAAGATCCACCTTTTGTTTCTCATTCATTTCAGGTAGCGAGCCGATATGAGACTTTGGCAAAACCATGACTTCAAAGGGCCAAATGGCCCAAAAGGGTACGACCACTAAGAAGGTATCATTTTCAAACACAGTGCGTTTACGATCAGGATCATCCAACTCTCTCTTTGCGTAATCGCATAGTAAACAGCATCCATTGTGTTTCTCTTTGTATTCCGCCAATGCTTCGAGTTCCTTGTGAGGCTCCTCAGGAACGCTTTCGGTGCACCACATTTGCCCGTGTGGGTGAGGGTTGGAGCAGCCCATGGCCGCGCCCTTGTTTTCAAAAATTTGCACATGATTGATAAATTCCTTTTTACTCATTTCCAAGTAACTTTCGGTCCATATATCGACGACTTTTGTTATTTCTTCAACCGACATTTCAGCGAGGGTGACATCATGGCGAGGAGAAAAACAGATGACATGACATTCACCACGGACACCTTCCACTTTAATGAGGTCGTCATCATTGGCGTCTAGTTTAGGTTGGTCTATTTTAACCGCGGCAAAGTCGTTTGGAAAACAAAAGGTGCTTTCGTATTTAGGATTGTGATCTCCGTTTGCACGCTGGTTTCCAGGGCATAAATAGCACTTTGGATCGTACTGAGGACGTTGTTCAACCTGAGCACCTTCTTGCTGACCTTGCCAAGGTCTTTGGGTACGGTGAGGAGAACAAAGTACCCATGATTTAGTTAGAGGGTTGTAACGACGGTGAGAATTGTTGCTATAATCAAACATGTTTTGTTGGTATTTTGGATATTTTTTGTTGATTTTTTTTTTTGGGATTTGTTTGATGATGTTCTGTTTATATATGAAAAAACAAGGTTTGAATATGTTACAAAAATTCCATGACCGCGGGGAAGCTTTGATTATGTAAACAACTGGGTTTGAAGTTGATCAAGTAAATGATCTCCGACTTAAACTTCTCGATCTTGTCCACAAAGCCCACTGATCAGGCAAATTCCTTTTAAGAATGATAGCAACAATACAATAAAACAACAAGGTTGTCATGGTAACGATAATGATAATGATTATAATGGTGGATATAAGATCATCATAGAAACAGTATTTATTTATTTATTTTTAAACTTGATAACCAGTCTCTGCCAACAGTTTTACCATTTCTAATTCCCATTATAAATTATTTTTATGAAAAACTTAAAAAAAAAAAGTCTACGCTTCACTTACCTTGCCAATCAATTCCATCTGATGCACCCCAAAGCACTGTTTGCTTATCAGCTATCGAAGTACCATTATCATTTTCTGACTTAATGCTCGTTTGAGGTTGTTTATCCGATATGTTTTTTCCGCAAATAATCTTTGATAACAGCTCTAAAAAGGGTACAAGTGATCGCTAAAATAGGGTTAATATATTAAATTGAAATAATAAAATAACGGTGTGTGTGTGTGTGATTTACCTCTGTGATATAATTTGATAATTCATGAATGTATCTTTTAAACCTTTCTGATAAGCTCATGGATTCTTCCGACAGAGAGGCACTTGCATTGCGATAATTTAAAAATAATACCATTTGGGTTTGAGCAATACAATATGCTAGACAATATATGAATAAGCTCTTCATGCAAAGAACAAGTAAAAATATATTATGAATCAATTACCTGAAAGAGACCAACCAGACAGTAAGCCCACTGGCACAATGGCATCAAACAAATTAACCGTCATACGCACGGCAGTCTGGCACTCTGGAGGCATGACAACATCCGATGAGTGTTGACTCACACCTGTAGACATGAATGGTCGTTTTATCAATAATAATACGCTATAATAGAATATACCTAATCTTCCAGCTAATCATAGTAGCAGTGAGTACAGAAACTAAACTATATCATCAACAAAAAACAAACCTCCATTATTAATTTTTTGACTCAATGTTGGATCCAATTGAGCTCGAGAAACACGATCCAACTCATCATTTGTAAGCTTAAGATCTGCTGGCAATGCCTCTCGCCATTCTAGTAATAATTGCTCTAAATTGTGCGACCATTTCTCGAGTCCCATGCCTTTTTCAGATAGCACGCGCGCCCTGGGTGAACATATTGAGCGCAGTACGTCTCCCAAGATACACGATAGTTTGACCATCTGTATAAAATAAAGGTATTTTGTACCTTCGGGATCAGGATACTCAACATCACAGTCGGCATCAGAGATTGTTAAAGGTCTAATAACAACGTTAAACTATCTTCAGTATATATATAAAGTGGTGTATTACCTTCCGAGTGAGGCGCAAATCCAACGATCAATTACGTAGGCAGACCACCATAATCTTTTTCTTGCTTCTCGATCCTTCTTTGGTACGTCTTGATGTCGGCTACTTGCTCTATGTAAGCCAAGATCTTGGGCCTAAAGTAATTGTTTTTCAACTTTTGTTATAAATTGAAATTGTATACTAAAATGACAAAAAATATTTTTATAAACTTACCATCTTTACTGCTACACTCGTACAAATCCAATCACTACTTTCAACAGTCCATTTCTCGGTATTGGCCGCGTTGAGTAAAAGCACCTGAATGGTGCCGATATTAGGATTAAGGAAATCCATGTCAAAGTTGGTCTCGATTTGATGAGCGAAATCTTTAAACATCTTTGCTCTGTCAAGATTGTACTTTTTAACCAGTAGATCATCGTCTTTTAATAAGCGGCATGTAATACGGCATATTGTGATGATGATTGGGGCGAGTTTAGGGTTATTTCCATTATTATTGTAATCTTTATAGAATATCTCTTCATCCAATATCGGTAAAATGTTGTTCATTTGTGTGAAATAGCTAGTTGTTTTTATATATAAGAAATAAGGTATTTTCTATCTTTTTAAAATACTTACATATTGATTAAGTAATCCTGAATTTCTTTATGAGGTAATTCCCATTCAGCTTGTTTACTTAGACAAAAACCAAGTTTTTTATCATTGTCATGGTCAAAGCGTGCTACCAACAAATCATTCTCGTCGCTATCTAATCCCTTTGGTAATGTTGCTCGTAAACCGTTTGTTCCATCTTTTGGTAGTAATTTACTCAGTAAATAGATGCCCGACGAGCTTCCAACATAGGATAGCGGCTGCTTATTCTTGGCATGAAGTGTGTCCAAGCATTTCGCGCCAGGAGGTCGAGGCAATTGTCTTTCTGACATTGGTATTTGCTTATCTGCACTAGGACTGCTCTGTGGGTCATAGGATGTTGAGGGTGATGTGGTCTCAGAGAGCCTCTCGCTGAAATGCGAGCTGCTATCGGACTCTTCTTCGTCTTTGCCGCTGGTCAGCACTTCCTTCAATGCATCTTGTGGTAAATTTCCAGAGCTTGCAATATTCATCAATAATGTTTCCATTCGCTTTAATCTATTTTCTAAGCCCTCGACATAGCCTTTTGGAGGTCCTCGCTTTTTGGCAGCCTATTTTAAGTTGTGTTGTATTTTTTTAATATATGGGTTGCATGCAATTGTATCTCAGTTTTGTGGCTATTTTTGGATTAGCTATTTACTTCATTAAATGTACACTCTTTCTCGTAGCTTTTACAGGAAGTGCAGGAGTTTTGTGGGTTGGTCAGATCATAATCACATCTGATTTGTTTATATTTTTAAATAGTGTTAATTACAAACAATAGCATTAGACAAGACTATTTTTTCCCCTCGTTTTTACCTAATCTTCTTGCGTCGACAAAGATCGCCTAAGATGCCAGTTGTTAATAATAAGTAAGTGTCATAGTTATTGCAAGGATAACTTACATGCTCGATCCTTTTTTGTGCGTTTACGAGGCGGTTGCTCAGCACTTACGGGTTGTGCTGGAGCAATAGGGACAGTGTGGTAAATGGGGTGTTGGTAAACAGGTTGAATGGGATTCATTAATATGAAAAAGTAAGATGTAAAAACTAAAGTAAAAAGCCAAGAAATCTTAGTTTTCTTTTGCTGTTGTGTTGAAATTCATAATGTTTATGGTGTAAGGATCGTGTCAGTCCGGTGATAGCAGCAGCTATTTTAGTTTTTCCGAGCCGGACTAGCCTGGCCAAGTCTGCATTTTGCTGCAATTAAATCTTGATGTTCTATTTTTTTTTTCCATCTCGTTCCTCTTCTCTCTCTTTATTTTTAGATGTCTTCATCTTACCGAGATCCTTATTATCGCCACAAATTTCATTACGATGACGATGACTATTACTATCAAACAGTCCCATCGAGACGGCGATCAGCATACTATCAACAAACACAGCCAAAAATGAGGCGATCATTATCTACGGGCACAATATCAAATGATTATGATTATTATCATAATGAAGATCTTTATTATCAACAACAGGTAATTACTTTCTCTTTTTTAAAAGAAAAAAATTCTCATGTTTGTTTATTTATATTATTCACTTGGAACAGGAAACATACGACGAGAATCAATACTTCGAACACGTGCCCAATGATTATGAGGAACTTGATGGTGAACCTATGACTGAACAAGAAAAACTAGCCGCAAAAAATGCATTGTATAACCAGGCATGCAGTGGATTCGTATATCATGATGATCTGATACCCCCACCACCATCACCCTCAACATCATTACCCACAAAAGACAGCACAGAACACGACACGCCAAGCGAACCCTCTCTAACTCCTACTTCTTCATCTATTACACTCGTAGACAACAGTAATGTGAATGGTAGCATGGCAACAAATAAGGAGGGCGAACAATCGTCTGATCCATCGGCGCAGTTTCAAAAAAAGAAGCTCTGGCCATTTTCGTCACTGTTGAAAAAGGCCCAGGCCATTAGCTCGCCAATCACCTCCCCACGACTATTTAAACCACCGACCCATAGCACCAGCACGCCTTACAGAGCCGCCCCGTTGGTATCGCCTTCTTCCACTGCCAGCAGTTCACCCATCATCCACAATAATAATAACACTAAACCCAATAAAAGCAACTACACTAATAATGACACAATATGGGCGTTCCGCATTCCTGTACATCACGTGGACTCGACGATATGGAGAAGATTCGATGATATTAATCAACAAAAGCTGAATCAACACGTGGGGTCGAATAATTTCAAAGAGTTGGACATGATTGATTCTCATATTGGATCCGGAAGGGTGCCAATTGTAGCCATGCCCTTTCAGAAAGTGTGCTATTATCCTACCGATCTAACAATGCAGAATATAATCTGTCTTGAAATTCGACCTTTTGCCAGCCACGTTTATAATTCATAAAAAAGTACCATTCATTTCATCCATGTATTTATAAGAAAAAATAAAATATCATCACTGTTACTCAAAAACCTAAAAAGTTTATTTTAGATCAGATGGCTTTTTTTTTCGTCTGACTTTTTTTTTTGTTGCCCTTCTTTATCTTTTTTTTTCTCAAAACAAAAGCAAAAATTCTGACTTGTAAAAAAAGGGATCGACAAGTTTAATATGGCAGCAAGTAGAAACATTGCAGAACAAGTTTTTAGTTACTTTGGTCTTGTCTTTTGGTCTTTTCAATTGGCCCCACAAGGTAAATATGCATGCTGTATCGTTATCCGTTTTGACGTTTTTATACTAGTTTATAAGACCTGGAGACGTAAAACATCGAGTGGTGTCTCTGTATGGACCATGCTAATTTGGTGCTTTGGTGGCATATTCATGGGTCTCTATAACATTGGTCTTGATGTAGCCATTCCGCTCTGGATACAGCCTCAAATATTTACCTCTCTTGCTGTTGCGTGCTTTACACAAGAGTTCATCTATCAACACAAATGGCCAAAGCTAAAGTCAACTCTTTTTTTCGTTGCTGTCTGTATATTTTTTGGTGCTCTGCAATATGCTTTGTATTATGCCTTTTTGGTAAATTGTTGTTAGAATAACAAGAAGGCGAAAATTGCTCATCACTGTTTATAGGTTGCCCAGCAAAGAAACAATGAACCAGCACAAACATTTTTTGGTGTGATACCAGTGGTTGTTATTGCAGTGGGATTCCTTCCACAATACTATGAAATTTTCCGTATGAGTTGATGATTTATTATGCTTCAATTGATATTTAAAAGATGCTTTTTATTTATTGTTTTAGGCGATAAGAGAGTTTATGGTATCTCCCATTTGTTTTTAGCCATGGACGGATTTGGTTCCATCTTCTCCATCATTAGTTTAGGTAAAATACACACAAAAACAGATGATTCAAATAGAATTGGTCTAAATGTATATTAGCGTGTAGAGAAGGAGAGATCGAAGCATTGGCCTTGGCAGATTATATCATGATTGCCTCCTTTGATTTGGGCATCATTATATTATACTACATTTTTGAATGGTATCATGCAAGGAGCGAACGAAAGACAATGGTTGGTAAGGACGAAGAAAAAAATATAGAGGAAGATGTTGTGGAAGAACCACCAAAGGTGTAAATAGACTATAGTGAGAGTTATTTGTTTGTTTGTTTTTGTTTTTTATTTATATGTAATAATAATAGTAATCTTATTTCAATCACTCATATTCTCATCGGAATTAACATATCATTGCCTTTCCCCCCTTTTTTTTTTCTATTCTCATATGGCTTTTGATTTAAAAAAACTTTTTATTTCTCAGATCTGTGACCTTTTTTAAGAGTTTTTAAAAGCTTATTACAAATATTTTTTTCACACTTTATAAATGGAGTAATAGATAAACGCAAAAGAAGATTAAATTAATGTCAGAAGATGGAACTAATATTATTTTGAAAAGATAAATTTGTTTATGAATTTTCAATAAGATCGTAATGCAAACTTAGTGTTTGGCAGGTCAATCTAATCGTAATAAGAAAACTAGAGTGAACTTCAGTGGTGTAAAATGAGCATTTTTTTTTGTACTTATTTTAAGTGAAAAAGACATCTATCATGCTTTAGAAATACGGAACGACATTAATATTCAATGTACTAGATGTTTTATCATCACTGATAAGATTGCAGATATCAAATTCCCCTGAAAGAGGCAAAATCAGAAAATAAAATCTCGTCGGGATCTCAACCCGATCAATGTGTGACATGTTTTTATTTCGCTAAACCTTGAACGGATCTGTCTCAATGCAAGGTGTTTGATATCTCGGTGCTTGCCATTCAGGTTTTTGTCCAAGTGCCTTTTGTTATAAATATTCTATTTCTTTATTATTAATTTCATTACTGCTAACCATAATGTACATACAACGCATAATTACTTCTAATTGCATTATTATTATCATATAGGAAGTATTGAACTATTTTCCAAGATAATTATTTGATATAAGTTTATTCAAACTTTAATATGCAGATTTTTCGCTCCAAAACACATAGAATATCTAGTTGTTTCTTTTCACTACATGCCAGTATTATAGATAAAGATATTATCAATCATGAAGAAAACCAACTTTTTTTACTTTTTTTTTGAACGTTTTTGGATAGGCGCTAGAAAAAAAAAGGTGTGTGCTACTTACAAGGAAGATAAAAAACTATGTTGCATTGTGTCAAGATGTCAAGGCACAGGCAAATGTATGAACGTCCATGTCTTTGGATCTACTTATTGTCGCTTTTGTCAAAGGCAAGCACTGCAGTAGCAAAAAATGATTACGTCACCATTTCTGGTAAAAATAAACAAATAGTTTTTTTGTCAACTTTTTTTTTTTTTTCTTCCTTCTCCAAAAACAACGTGAACCCACTACACTTGATCATTTCACTATTATATACAGACTCTGATCGATCTGCACCTTATATTTTGGCTGTATTGCTTCGCGCTAGTCATTAACTACTCCTGGTGTTTGGCTGTATTGCTTTAGCGCTGGTCATTAACTCTTGGAGTAGGTATTCGAATGCGGAAATGAGAATCCGGCTTTCGAGTCTGGGCTGAGTAAGGCACTCTTAATTGAGTACCACCCTTCTTTTCTCTTTTAGAATTATAGACAAACTTTCCTTTCTCTCTGATCAAGGCCTTTTTGACCAGGTACGTACTGATTACTATTAGAACACATTTCTAACTTTTCGTATGACAACAGCCTCATCTGGAATCACTTGAGCTCTGTCCTAGACATCTTTGGTGGTTTGTCTTAGATCGCGGGGTTGTTGTATATGGCTCGGGGACCTTTATCCACGCTTGTGATGACTTCGACCTGGGACTCCTAGTATTTCAACCAGGCGGTTCTTCTTTGGGCTCTGCCCATCGGAGGGCGCTGTTTCCAGACTTCTTCTGGGCTTGTGTTTGTTTCTATGCCTGGCATATGGCGAACCTAGTATCTAGGATGGTTATTCGCGTAATTGTCCTCCACCCTTTCACTTTC
>VCJH01001795.1:1234-12269 GCA_024140565.1 Backusella australiensis | reverse complement strand
TTTTTCTCATTTTATTGAAAAAGACAGTAATAAATACTTGTATCCAATCCATTCTTTTATTATTATTATCATTTTTATAAAAACAATTCACTATAGTAGACTATTGTTAATTCTTGGGAGCAGAAACAGTTCGGGGACGTCGAGTAGGTGCATCACGCTTTTGATTGTTTAGATATCTGCGGTAGCAGTTATATCCAGCAGTATAACTAATATTTGCTTTTTTAGAAGCTGCCGATATAGACATTTTGTCGTCGACAATATAGCCAACCACTTCATCTTTTTGATCTTGCGTGATACATTTTAGAGTTGGAATGTCAATATTGTGAGCCATTAGATATTTCCGGTAGTATCTCTTGCCAGGAGAATAAGTCATATTTGCTTTTTTCGAAGCTGCCCTTACAGACATCTTGTCCTCAACAATGTAGCCAATGAGTTCATTGATTTTATTTTTTTCGTATTTCAGAGTAGAGATGACAAGATTGTGTTCATTTAAGTATCTTTGGAAGTATTTGTGGGCAGCCGTGTAAGATATATTTGATTTCTTCGAGGCATCCATTATGTTCATCTTGTCGTCAACAATGTAGCCTATGAATTCATTTATTTCATCTTGTGTGTAACGTTTTAAAACTGGAAGCTCCATCTTGTTGTCTTTTAAATATTGTCGATAGTGGTGTCTTGCAGATACTAGGCACATATTTGCTTTTTTCGAGGCAGCGACTAGGGTCATCTTGTCGCCGACAATGTAGTTAATCACCTCTTTTTTCTGTTCTTGTGTGTGGCGTTTATGATAAGTTATATGGCTGGGAGTAGCGATATCATGATTTTGGTCATTGAAATACTTGTGATAATAAACTCTGCCTGCATTAGCACTCATTTTTGCTTTCCTTGACGCAGCGCGTATTTTCATCTTGTCGTTGACAATGTAACCCATGAACTCGTCCTTTTGATCTTGCGTATAGGGTCGAGCCGGTTGTGGTAAAGGGATATTGTGATTTGGATCTTTCAAGTATTTATTGTAGTAGTAGCGGCCAGAACTATGGGCTATGCCTGTTTTTGCTGAAGCTTCTGGTACAGACATTTTGTCGTCAACAATACATTTAATGAGATTTCCAATGTCCTCCTGCGTATAGGCTTTTGCAGCTTGATTATATTGATGATGTGGGACAGGAATCTTCTTTTCTGGGTCGCCTTTGTAGATATGGTAATAAGCACCTCCTGTATGGCGGGATATTTTTACTTTACGCGAAGCTTTAGTTATGCTCATGTTTTCGTTCACAATACAGTCAATAAGTTGGGCTATTTGTTCTTGTGAAACACGATGTCTTTTCGAATATTTTGGTGTTGATTTCAATAAGGACTTGATATCGGTGTTTTCTTCCACCTTGACTTGCTGAGCAGGTACGAGTGTGTTTTGACTTTTCGATGTTTTTCTCTTTGCGATCTTGTTTCTTACTGTCATGGTGATATTATCCAAGCCCAGGGTAGACTTACAGTCTTCTTCCTCCTTTTTTATTGTTATATTCCCTGTTTGACTTCGTGTTTTAGCCATTTTGTTTTTGTTAATATTGAGGTAAATGAAGAGAAAAAAAAAAGTAAAAAAGAGATAGAAATGATCAAGTCCAAGTGGCAATGTTTGCTTTTTATTTACTGGTGTTCAAACTCAGTTTCGTGTTTCACCTTATGAGAGGGCTTGCATCAACGATATAAATAATAAAAGGAACGGCTTTAGTTAAACAGATTTAAATATTATTATTACTTTATTTTATTCAGCAGTTCAAAGCTAGAAAAACATGTCATTTCTTTAATACATGAAAAGTTCAACCAAGACAAGTTGTTATTCATGCTTGGGAGCAGAATCTACTCCACACTGCCGAGCAGGTTTACCACATTTTCGATCGTTTAGATATTTCCTGTAAAATTTGCAGCCAGTAGAGTGAGACGTACTTGCTTTTTTTGAAGCTGTCTTTATGGTCATCTTGTCATCGACAACATAGCCAACAGCTTTATTTACTTGGTCTTGTGTGATGTGTTTTGGAGTAGGTGCCTCAATATTGTGATCTTTTCGATATTGCCGGTAATATCTTTGGGCCGTAATTGCATGCATGTTTACCTTTTTCGAAGCTGCCCTTAAGGTCATCTTGTCATCAACGATGTAGCCAATCAATCCATTTATTTGATCTTGTGTGTAACGATTAGTCTTCTTTGATACAGGAAGCTCCATATTGTTGTCTTTTAAATACTGTCGATAGTGTTTTATGGCAACTTTGTGACTTACATTTGCTTTTCTCGAGGCAGCTGCTATGGTCATCTTGTCATCGACAATGTAGCTAATCACCTCTTGTATCTGCTCTTGTGTGTAATGTGTACAAGTAGTTATATGGCTGGGGATAGCGATATCAGAGTTTAGAACATTAAAATACTTGTGGTAATATCTCCTCCCTGCATTAACATTCATTTTCGCCTTTTTCGAAGCTTCCTTTATATTCATCTTATCGTTGACAATGTAGCCAATACATTCGTTCTTTTGATCTTGCGTGTAGTACTGATGAGATTGTGGTATAGGAATATTATGGGTTGTATCTTGCAAGTATTTCTTGTAGTAGTAATAGCCAGAACTATAAGACATGTTTGCTTTTGCTGAAGCGCTCGTCATAGTCATTTTGTCGCTGTTGATGTATTTTATAAGATTTTCAATTTGTTCCTGAGTAAGGAATTTAAATCCGTTTCGTGGTGATGGAATTTTCTTTTCTGGGTGTTTCTCGTATTGATTGTAGTAGTAGGCTGCTGCCATGTAGGATATTTTTACTGTACGTGCAGCTTTATTGATACTCATATTATCGTCCACTATGGCATCAATAAGTTGGTTTATTTGTTCTTGTGAAGCGTGTTGCCTTTTTGATGGTTTTGAAGATTTTGATGTTGATTTCAATAGAGACTTGGTATCAGTGTCTTCTTCCACTTTAATGTCTGGAGCAGGTAAACGTCTGTTGTTGTTTTTGGGTGGTTTTCTCTTTGCTATCTTGTTTCTTGTTGTCATGGCGGCACCACCAAAACCTAGAGTTGGTTTACGGTCTTCTTCTTCCTCCTTTTTTATTGTTATATTTCCTGTTTGACTTCGCGTTTTAGCCATTTTGTTTTTGTTAATGGTGTAGTAAATGCAGAGAGAGAAAAAAGTAAAAAAGAGTGAGAAGAGAAAAAGTCCAAGTGGCGCTTTTTATTACTGTTCAAACTCAGTTACGTGTTCGATGTTTTACAAGAAAACCATTAAGGAAAAAAAGACTTTGAGGAAAGTAGGATCCCTTCAAAAGGCTTCTACTACTTGCACAATCAATTGTGTATATTTCAATAATCACTTTATTTATCATTATGTTCCTCAACAGTAAAAATTAAGACATCCTTTTTTAATGGATGGAAGATTCACCAGAACAAGCCTATGAACAGGTGTCAACTCAAAGACATCAGGTAGCTGCATCATGCTTGTTATCCTTTAAATATTGCCGGTAGTATTTTCTGCTAGTCTCGTAACACATATTTGCTTTTTTCGAAGCTGCCATTATGTTCATCTTGTCATCAATAATGTAGCCAATGAGTTCAGTTATTTTATCTTGTGTGTATTTTCGAACAGGTATGTCAAGATTGTGCTTCTTTAAATATTTCTGGTAATATTTTCCTCCAGTTTTACAGGTCATATTTGCTTTTTTCGAAGCTGCATTTATCGTCATCTTGTCATCGACAATGTATCCAACAACTTTGTTTATTTGATGTTGTGTGTAACGTTTACGACGTTTTGATACAGGGAGCTCCATATTGTGGTCCTTTAAATATCGCCGATAATAGACTCCAGCCAAGCTTTGATCCATTTTTACTTTTCTCGAAGCAGCAGCTATGGACATCTTGTCGTCGATAATGTAGCTAATTAACTCTTCTATCTGGTTTTGTGTGTAGCGTTTATAGGTAGCTATATGACTGGGAGTAGGGTTTTGGCCTTTGAAATACTTGTAGTAATATTTTCTCCCTGTACCAACACTCATTTTTGCTTTTTCCGAAGCAGCCGCTATAGACATTTTGTCGTTGACAATGAAGCCAATGAATTCGTCCTGTTGATCTTGCGTGTAGTACTGAAACGATTGTGGTATTGGAATGCTATGATTTGGATCTTTCAAGTATGTACTGTAGTAGTGTTGGCCTGATTTATGAGTCATGTCTGCTTTTGCGGAAGCTTCTGCTAGAGACATTTTGCCATCGTTAATATATTTAATGAGGTTTTCAACTTGTTCCTGAGTATAGCATCTTTTAGGGTGCAGCAATTGATTTCGTGGTGATGGAATTTTCTTGTCTGGGTCATTCTTGTATATCTTGTAGTAATTGTATCCCGTACATCTATTGATATTTACTTTACGTGAAGCTTGACTTACGCTCATGCCATGGTTCGCAACATAATCAATAAGTTGATTTATTTGTTCTTGAGAGACACTTCGTCCTTTTGGTACTTTTAAAGAATTTGATGTTGATTTTAATAGAGACTTGATATCAGTGTCTTCTTCCACCTTGAAGTCTTGATCAGGTAGGCGTCTGTTCTTGTTCTTGGACGGTTTTCTCTTTGTTATCTTGCTGCTGTTTCCTGCTGTATTTTTGACACTATGTAAAAGCCGCGAAGGTTTACAGTCTTCCACCTCTTCCTTCTTTATTTCTATTTTTTCTGTTTGGGCTCTTGTTTTAGCCATTTTGTTTGTGTTAATGTAGAGTGAATGAAGAGAAGAGAAAAGAAAAAGAGCAAGGAGCGAAAGAATACAAGTGGCGTTTTTAACCTTTTATTTACAAACTCAGCTTTAAGCGTTTCATGTGTGTTATTTGACTGCATCAATGAAAACGGTAAAGAGAGTTTATGAAAAACGTCATAGAACTGATTGTGTACATCTTTATAGTCATTTTTATTTATAAATTGCTCTTATATTATCATAATAGTGCTTTATGATTCATAATTAAGATACACTTGCATTCAATCAATTCTTTTATTATTACTATTATTTTTGAAGAAAAACGATTCACCATAGTTGACTACTTCATTCTTGGGAGCAGGTGCCAACTCAAAGACTTCATTGAGATGCATCGCGTTTTTGATCCTTTAGATATTGTCGGTAATATTTAGTGCCGGTAGTAGAAGATATATTTACTTTTTTCGAAGCTGCCCTCACACTCATCTTGTCATCAATAATGTACCCAGCGAGTTCCTTGATTTTATCTTTTCTGTATTTTAGAGCAGGTGTATCAATATTATGTTCCTTTCGATATTTCAAGTAATATACTTTTCCAGAAGCAGAATGTATATTTGCTTTTTTCGAGGCTGCCTTCATGCCCATCTCATTATCAACAATGTAGCCAATGAATTCAATTTTCAACAATTGTTACAATCCAGTTTACCAAAGCAGTCTAAACCTACATAGGACAGGTCTCAATCATTTTTCGAGTTATGTTTCCTACAAAGTACCACTCTTCTTTCAAGCCTTTGATATTAATCGAGCAGCCCCGTCTCATTCATTCTGGAGCGGACGTTGGTACCTGGATCTATCGCTCAAAGTTAGACTCAAATCTGGATAAATGCATACTTCTAAGCCTCATTTTAACATGTAGACCATGAAATAGCCAATATAATTACTTGTAAGTGGATGAATAAATGCGTATTGCATACGAAAGCTCTGTGAAGGGTATGCATTTATCGAGGGATGACTGTATTTTCATAAGACTCATTGTTAAGAAAGCTAATTTGAATCCCAAGTTTCTGTCACACATTCAATATTTCCGTCGTCAATCGCAGTAATTATTATTTTATATCTCAGCTTTCCAATATTCACATTATTTGGATGAGCCCTCCAATTTAATAAAGAGTTTTATAGCGACTCATTTAGTATATATCGTTATTGTTCCATTATAATCAGTTTGAAAACTCGTAAGTGGGATATATACATATCATAAAGCTGGGACTCATCAATATAATAAAGGTGGGACACATAAAGATGGGAGCTGTCATCTTTCATCATTTATTAAAAAAAAAAAAATAATAAGAAAAAAAAAGGGATCAATGATATTAATGTAGAATGTATATAAAGTATTACTTTTTATTATCTGTCAAATCTTACACAGAATATTTATATTTGTATCGTACTTTTGTTATCCACTCCATCATTATTTGAAGTAGGTGCCACTTCATATGTTCTTTTTGTATTATTATAACACAAGTTAGTAATCAAAACATCCATTTTATTGTATTCATATTAAACTTTAAAAAAAATAGAAACCTCCGCAGAAGACACAACTTCGAGGTTGGTAATAGAGAGCTTATGCCAATGGTGTTATTTGGTTCCGGGATGTTTGGCAAGGGCTCTGTTCAATTTGGAAAGATATACGCCCACCTAAAACACAGAGCGTTCCTTGGGGAGCTCTGCCTCCTCAACATCGGTGAGTATTATATCTCCCAGGTAGGTGCATTAATACACGCTTTGTCTGGTTTACATTGAGTAATGTTTCATAGGTGTGCAACCATTGTAAGGAGCGAAACCTGGAGCATGTTACAAACAGTGCTGGTAAAAATCTCCATGCCACTCTCATATGCAAGAGTTGCGAAAGTTTAATATGGAATCGCGATGTGATGGCTTCAAAGAACATGTGGGATATTGCAAGGGCAATATGGTGTGGTGAAGGAAGACCCCAAGTCTTCAAACTGGCAGCTCAACAAGAACCACAACAGTCTGCCCCAGATAAAGAAGCTGAACAACAACAAAAACAACAGCAACAACAGCAATAATAATGATAATTGTCATTTATATCGCCATAATCAACGGAGTACGCCGAGTTCAAAGATGCTATTTACTGAGTAAATTTAAACCCAATATTTTGGGTTTCCTAATTAGTTTATCTTTCTTCTGTAGTGTAATTCGAGTGGATAGGCCCAAACACAGGAAAAAACCCGGTCACTGGCTTACCCAAAATGATGTACTCATCACTAAGACGCAACTCTTTTTTTTTTTCAACCCTTTTTTCGTGTTTGGCTTATCAATATGAATGCTGAAATTGCACAAAAGAACTGGGAGTTAGAGAATAACATACAAACTATCGATCAAATCTACTTTTATGATGCTGAGCAGGATAAAGAAAACGTAGCTCAAAAGCCTTGGAAAAACGAGTGAGTTTACGTTTTTTTTTTTTACTTTTACAACCAGCTGCTAATATCCTGAACAAGTCCTCATTACTTTAAGCATGTCAAAGTGTCTGCTATTGCCTTGATTAAAATGGTAAATATAGAGTTATAGCTTTTGAAATATAAAACTAAAGCCAAATAAAAAGGTTATGCATGCGCGTTCAGGTGGCAACATTGAAGTTATGGGCTTAATGCAAGGAAAGATTCAAGGCGACACCATGTACATTATGGACAGTTTCGCGCTTCCTGTTGAAGGTACCGAAACAAGAGTCAATGCCCAGAACGAAGCATATGAATACATGGTATCTTATATGGAGAAGTCAAGAGAGGTTAGATTCACAATAGGTTATTATTTATCTTTTTCAAAACTAAGCAGCATCGTGTAAATGATAGGTTGGTCGTATGGAGAATGCTATTGGCTGGTATCATTCCCACCCAGGCTATGGTTGTTGGTTGTCTGGTATTGATGTCAGCACTCAAATGCTGAATCAACAGTATCAAGAGCCTTGGGTGGCCGTCGTAGCAAGTATTATTATACGATGTGTCCATTGTCTTTTACTTACCCATTTATATGTACAATAGATCGATCCTAATCGCACCATGTCTGCTGGCAAGGTAGAAATCGGTGCCTTCAGAACATATCCAAAGGTATGTATATTAATATGAGAATATATCAACACAGCGCACTCATAATATTCATATCAAATAGGGCTATAAACCACCAAATGAAGGTCCTTCCGAGTATCAAACTATACCCCTACACAAGATTGAAGATTTCGGTGTTCATGCCAAATCATACTATTCACTTGAGGTTTCGCATTTCAAATCATCACTTGATACTCAACTTCTTGAAGTCTTGTGGAACAAATATTGGGTAAACACTCTATCGCAATCGCCTCTATTATCAGTAAGTGTTGGATTAGACAAGATCATCGCAATGTATACTTATTTGTTTGATATAGAATCGTGATTATTCAACTCGCCAAATCGCTGATCTTGCACAGAAATTACATCAAACAAATGACAGTATGACTGGCCGCATGGGTGGTTATTACGGTGACAGAAAAAAGAGTGATGAAAGCGAACTTAGCAAGGTCACAAAGGACAGGTATATTTTTGGTTGTATAATAAAGTGATTTGATCAACTCATCTTATTATTCTTTTAGTTCCAAGATTACCGCTGAGGCAATGCATGGCTTGCTTTCACAGGTTTTGAAGGATGCTGTATTCAATAGGCCCAGAGTGAACGATCAGTAATTGGAAATAAGAGTCCGATTAGCAAAAAGTGAATTTGGGTTCAATAAAAATATATCAAAATAATTGGTTCAAATCCAAAAGGATTTTTATCAAGTACAAGTGTGTGTTGGAGAGTGTGCTGTATTGGGTTGTGGTATTGATAAAACACTATCACTAAACCGTTTGATATTGTAAACTCTAAAATAACATCTTTATAATCTAGAGGTGTTTACTCTTTATTTATAAAAGCAAGTGTATGCTTTGTTATTATTGATTTTAAAGTAGAGGTTGGTTAAGGCGGCAAAAAATGAGTTTTGGTTCAGCCAAAAGTAGCAAATCAGGGACAGCAATGTTTGTGTTGGATGAACTGATGAAAAAAAAAAAGATCAGTACAATGCTCATCCATGTCAGTTTAAAATAATCTCATACTCACATAAAACAAACAAATATAGAATGATAAAGGTTTGTTTAAAAGGACACTGACCGTTAGAATCTACAAGTATTTCTTTATCATTTTCTAACATACCATCACTTTACACTTTTTTTTTGTTTTGTTTTTTTTGTTTAGTAATAGATAAACAATTTAATAATCAAAGTCAATACACTCCACTTTCTTAAAGCCTGCCTAGAAGATCATTTCAGATAAACAAATACCGCTTACAGATACTTGGTATCATCAGTCGCTTTTCTGCCCAGAAGGTGCGAAGTGTAAATAAGGGTTAAAATACGTTTAATCGTCCCAAAGGATAAGATAACAAATTATAGGTTGGGATGAGCAAAGTCATCGTCAAGTTGCTGGGAATCTGTGACTTCGTTATCAACATCCTTGGGATCAGGCTCTGATAAATGAACATCACCGCTTTCATTTGGCGAGGATGATGGAGGCGAAGAAGGTGGCTCAAAAGGCATAGGACGAGAAAGCACCTTTGGCCGATTATTTCTAGCGTATTCACGAAGACCAAGATAGAGGATGTCGGAGACGGCGTTGTAGTCCCTGTCCCACCCATTTGTTGAATGACGTACAGCATAACCTGGATCTTTGCATACCTTCAAATGGACTGATTTGTATGCATACCCCAATTTTAATACCTTCACATGATATGCGATAGTAAATAAATCGTTATCGTTGGTCGGTAAAAAATTATTGGACGCAAAATACAATTATTACATAATACATGTAATAAAAAAATTTCATTCTGACACATATTAAACACTAATAACACTGGTAAAAGTATGTAATCATATGTATGCATATTCTATGAGATTTGGTCCTGAAATCGCTGGATAGATTAAGCAAAAAGACATTAGTTGAATATAAAGGTATTTATTTTGAATGTTATGATTGGTGAGTGAATTTTATTTTACTACACAATCTGATTATTGGCAGATTGATGCCTATAAGGGTCTGAACACGATCGATAGTTTTTGTATCAAATTTATTATATCCCAGAGTGATCGCTAACTCATACACTACGAGAGGTGTTAGTTCTATATAAGGAAATTATTAGAAAAATATAGTTACCTATTAGTGTAGTTAGGAGGGGTTGACCGACAAGTCGCCCGGAATGGTTATTAATTTAAAAGGAGCAACAAAGGTGTAATGAAATTCCTATACATCAACAAGAACCAGAAGAAAGTCGCGGCATGCGATGCTGAGGATTACACCAATGTCACTGTCTAAGAGCGACTCAGTAGATGAAGTAGTGGAGAGGGAGTGCCAAAAGAGTAATATAGCCATAAACATAAGAAATAAGTAGACTGAAACGAATAGTGAAGTATCGCTGTAGCCTGAAGTGTACCAAAAGACATGAGAAAAACCATAAAGACTATAAATGCCAAACTATCTCGAAATAGTTGCCAAAGAGAACACCAGTGCATCAACCCTTCAATTCGGAAGCGGACTACCAGTTAGAAGGGAAAGCCAACTGCTAATGAATATAACTGAGCCTATTCCCACCTTCGTGGGAAGGACATAGGTCATCCAAACAAAACTATTTGTGAACAATTATAAAAAAATAAATGTTGTTAATGATAAAATTTAAAAATTATTTTAGAAATAATATCTGAGTACTTCCTGGACGATCACTATGTGCTCTGTAAAATCCTGAGTTTAGAGAAGTGCAAAGAAGGTAAAGACAGCCTTCATAAGTATAAGATAGAGCCTTTGAACAAAGTGTTGCCGAAAGAATGCAAGATAAATTACTAGTAGATATTTCCCGGAATAGTGTACCCAAGAAAAGAGTACCATGCATTTGTAGATACACGAGAATAAGAACAGACACAAAGAGACCATAATCTTGAGAAACCCTCTCTTTCTTGACACTACTTCATCTATTTTTGCTAATTGAAAAATAAAAAGGGTGACTTATCAAACGCATAGAAAAAACAATCATGTGTATACATTACCAAGTATAGCCTTGTTCACGTAAGCCTGATAAATTGAAGAGTGATGTCAGTAAAAATGACCACATAATGTCGAATAGGATGGACCCAAATATCTTGCCTTTTACCAGATAGGAGCCGAGAACCAAGAACCAAGAACCAAGTAGCAGCTGGCAAGATCCAGAGTCTGAACAGTGTAGAATTAGAAGCAGTACCTTCTGA
>VCJH01001791.1:6032-17832 GCA_024140565.1 Backusella australiensis | reverse complement strand
TTTTTTTTTTTTTTTTTTTTTTTTTTTTTTTTTTTATATGTCAACATTAAACTCTTTCATTTATCTAGAATATCTATGGTTGATTAGGTTAAGAACAGATAATTAAGTTTAGATGGATAAATCGAAATGAGCAAGTCCGTCACTCATGCACAACACTTTTATTTCATTTCATTTCATTTCTTAAATTGTTTATTTACACTCAATGTATCGTTATAACACTTGTTTATGGTGATACAATGCTCTCCTTTTATGTAAACATTGCTCCGACTTGAGCGAAGGAAGAGAAGATGGTATTTCTATGTTATGTTTATCTAGTGCTTCTATATTTAATAATGGACCTATTTTTTTCTCTATCTATAATTCTCTGATCTGAAAAAGGGGACATGTTTTTTTTTTTCCAAGTATCGAGCCTGGAATTCTTTTTTTAGAGTATTAATGGCGAAAGATCTACCATCCGTTTTCTAGTTTAAAAAAAAGATAGTGGAGTTATGTATTTAATTTAATAGTAATAATAAGGATTTTGTTATTCTATTTTACCTTCTTGAATAGTACATTATGGTTGCTTTCATGATCAATCGCACCATTTGTTTATTGTTATTGTTGTACTTGTTTACTTGTTTTGGCTGGTTTAACTACCCAATAACCATTTTTTTTTTCTATTCCATTCCATTAGTAATCATGACAAATCCTTATATGAAGAAAGTCATGAATGTATTAAATCCAAGAAAGAATCGATTCTTACCATTGCTCATGTATTACTAATGATAATTAATAATAGCAAAAACATACAAAATTTAATTATTATCGCTAAAATAGAGTGTATGCAATCAAACCCACACCTTATTATCATTATTCTTACTAACATTGACATTGCTGCTATTTTTTTTACAAGGTTTAAAACTTGGTTTTAGCCCGTCACAGGGATTGATTAATCTCACTTTAAGTGGATTGGTTATGTTTTTCTTTTATAATAAATACATTTTCAGACAGGTATATGAAGAAGAAGATTAACTGATAACAAAATGTAATATATAACTCGACTATCCATAATCAAGTTAGTAGTAAAGCAAAGGCGATGCAGTAGATGCACCTAAAGTCAATAATTCGATGCAATCTATTTTAAACACCATTCAGCTATCAAAGAAAAATAAAAAGTATGCATTATCAATCATGACAAAATAGAAGTTCTTTACTTCGATCTCTCATCTGGCATTCAATATACTATTTGTATATGTGTTTACACCAGAAATTTGTTGCATATAATGACAGGGGATGAATTGAAGTGGAGCAATATACGAAATCTGGATTTATATATAACAAATTTGTATAATTTACCAATACAAGGATAGTCCACTTTAATCTAATAACCAATAACTTGACAGCTTGATAATGACCCGTTTCGACTCCGTACAGTTGAATGGGTGGCGTGGTTGTAAAAGGAAATATCAATTGGGGGAAAAGGATATGCATGCTTGCATACATTCTTTTATGAGCTGTCAATTATCGTCATCAAAGTAATTAGGTAATGCCACGAGGAAGTAGTAGAGATATTCTTTTTTTTTTTAAAAAAAAAAAGTAATCCCACTAATGTTATTATCAGACACAATAAATGATGACTGAAGAGCGATAGAATATCCTTTTAATCATGGTCAGTAGTTGGTGTCACTATAGGGCCTAATGGCTGGATCAGTCTTCATTTTCAGTGTATATAAAGGGCCATCAGGCTGTCCCATCCACCTCTTATTAAAATCATGTATATTCTCGACATAACGGGAAATTTTGCCAATCAGGTTTGATATTAATGGAGACTATACATTTATCCTCGTTCTTTTTATGCATATGAACATTACAAGAAGCCCTGACAGACATGAATTTATTTATTTTCTCGAGTCAAAAGATATATCACATGAGTATGAGTGTATCCATATATTACTATCATTTGAACATGATGAATGACAAGTAAATCAGCAGTTATGATTTATGATAAGTGATGTAAAAAGTGCTTTAATCAAGTCAATTATATCCATACGCAATATAACCCAAATTTGGCACTTGCTCTTTACGTATTCCAATTAAGATGTCAGTTTATTATGACATGTCTTTATAGGTATATTAAAGTAGAATCATCCCCAATGATTGAGATGATAAGTAACCTACGTATGTATACATATCAGCAAACAAATGACACGTGAAGAGGGGAGTACTCGTAATAATAACAGGAAAAGAGTAAGGTGATCTTGTCACATTATGCTTCATCTAATTTATAATAAAAGCAGTAAAGACTCTTTCTCCCCTTTTCTCTTCTTGTTTTCTTTGTTTATCGTCGTGGTTTAGTATTTCACTACATTTCGTCATCAAATCAAAAACAACCTTTATGCTTCCACAGTGGTTCGCTTTATTTCATTCGGCACAGGAATTACAAGAAGAGCCCTTTAATGATGAATATCAAGAAGAAGACGCTGAGTGGATCCAAGTGCTTCCACCCAACGGTGTAAAGAACAAGACTCAGCTTTCTAGACAAGAAAGAAGAGCGAATGCACGTTTGGCATCGAAAGAAAAGAAGAGACAAGCGCGTGCATTAAGAAGAGGAAGAATATAGGATTATTATTATTATTATTATTACTATTACTATTTATGATGATATATCAATAATAAACACATATATTTTTGTTTTATTCTTGTTGTTGTTGTTCCATGTCAGTATCTTCTGCTGGTTTGGGTGGATTACGTAAGTACTGCCAATGATAATATTGCATTCGATGTAATTCTTGGGTATTTTCAGAAGTGCTGATATATTCTCTAAACTGTGGTTTCTGCAACAAGTCCAAAAAGTACAATGCATGAGGATATCTAAACAATTCATCGTTATTATATTGTATACCAAATAATTCAACTACAACTCAAGCTTACACTACGAATTTGGCATATTCAGGCTTCTTCCAGTATTGGAGATATTCAAGGTAATTTATAAACGCTTCATCCTTAAAGTATTGTTGTTGTGCAAGATCTGAATGTGTGCGCGAGTGTATATATTAAGTTAACTAAGGGAAAAAAAAAGTCGTGTCTTCTTCTTCTTACTATTTAAATACCAAGGATTTGACAAACATTGAATGAATTCAAGTTCAATCTGGAATCTACGTTTTTCTTCTTCCTCGTCCATGTTTAAAAGAGAAAAAGAGAAGTGGCTTTTCTGAGCTTTAAAACCATCTCTCGCTTTTCTTTCTTTTATTTTTATTTTTTTAAACCGAAATGTCAACGCAATTGCAAAAGCTACTTCAGCAATTGAAAGGGCACAAGGTCAAGTCCACACGACTACCAATAAGTAAAAGAGACACTCCAACTGAACTAGAAAAAAGAATAAGCACAAGTCCTTATGGTACGTGCTTGAATATGAAATATTAGCTTGTTTTACTCAATGTTGTTTAGCTGCCATGCTGGGATCTCCCCTACGACTCTGTGGTTTTCACAGAAGAATGTTTCCCTCAAGTAACTTGATAAGAAAGAGAAGAATAGTCAGTGCGTATTAAAAGAGTTGTTTTGTATAGAGCTTCTTTTACGCTTTGGCATAGGATATCACCCAGGCACAAAGCAGTTATGGGTATATCTAACAACGGGTAAACGACATGAATACAGTGGCAGAGGATACTACATCAGCGCAAGTCATAAGATATTGGAATATATTAAAGAAGTGTGTAAGTTACTTGTATGCAAGGCGTATATATCTTGATAATAACGTGTTTATTCAAGACCATAAAAGCATATTTCGACATCAACTCAATGTCATCTATCGCTCAGACATGGCAAACCACGCTGAAACCGAATTGATAGAAGAAGCGTATAAATCATTCTGCAAATATCCTTTGGAGAGGCTTGAGTTACTGACATCCATTCCAGATAATGATAAAGAATACCAATGCATTTTATTGTTGTCATCCAATCCAAAAGCACCCTTCTTTACTTTACACCAAGCAAAGCACATACCTGTTTATGATGTATCGTCTGTTTGGGCGCATCATAGCATTGAGTCAAGGTTCAGAGCCGACACAGTTGCATTGGGTGTGCCTCGAGATAAGGCTTCAGTTGATCTGGCTGTGTCTTTGTGGAGATGTCATTTATATTTGAAGAATAAATAAGTTTAAAGAATATATATATGACTTGGCTTGTTCATAGACTTTACAAGAGATGATTAATGTCAAGAAGAGGTTATAATTGTAATCAAGTGCAAAAAGTGATAATAATTAATATCTTAAAATATACACAGAAGATCTTCTTGCGCTTGACTTTTTCAGGCATTTGGTATCCTTCGTTTTGTAATCTGACACAAGCTTCTGATGCGAGAACAGAGCCAAGATCTGCAGCTATACTGTACATCTCAATCGCCCTTTGCTTGTCATTAAAGTCGTGCTCGTACAATATCCCGAGATTGAGTTCGGCATATTGATAGTCGCCTTGTGCGTATTTCTTGAAGTATTCTTCAGCAGCGTATATGTCTTTTTCAACTCCCCAGCCATTTTGATAAAGTATACCTAGACCTATAGCGGCATCCTTGCTTCCCTTTTTATATCCCTTTAAAAGCCATTTCTTTGCTTCTTTATAGTCTATATAGTATAATCTTCCAATTCTACCTGGGGCATCAATATGTCCATGTTGTTCAACTTTAAGGTACCATTTCATTGCCTCCTTATCATCCTGCAGTACACCAGATCCATTCATGTAGGCACATGCCATTGAAAATTCAGTATATTTGTTCCCCAAAGCAGCATCTTGTTTAAAGAATTCCATAGATTTATCAATGTCTACAGTAACCCCCAATCCTTGTTGATACATGAGACCTAATTCATTCAATACATGTGTAGATCCATTACTTTTGGCTATTTTAAACCATTTCATGGCTAATTTGTAATTTCTGGAAACACCGGTTCCCACTCCTGTGCAGATTGCCTACAATATTTTGCCTGTATTTGTGCCCGTTTTCTGCTGCTTGCATATTCCATTCAAACGACTTCTTTTTATCTCTTGGGACGCCTCTTCCTAAAACACATAACCGCCCAAGTTCAAATTGCGCTTCGTTGTAATTCTTGGATGCTGCCTTTTTGTAACATTTTATGGCTTCCGTGTAATCTTTTGCTTTTCTACACGTTTCTCCGGTTTCAAACAACGCTTTTGCATCTTCCGCTATTTTGACCTGAACATTAATAAGCAGCTAAACATATAACTCGACATTTAAAAGTATTTCCACTCTAAAGAAGAAGTGATGACTTCATTTTTAATCTCTGCTTTTATTTCTCAATGACTCGACATGGCTGATGAACAAGAGAAAATAAACAAAAAAGTAAAAAGCCACTACAATTTTTAATTTCGGATTTGCAGACAGGCATAAATGGTTACAAAGCTGTTGAGGGAAAAAGACCATAATTTTTGGTGTATATATTTTTTATTCACAAAAAAATCCTAGACATAGTATAGTCCTTCGTTCTCCATCGATGTAATCATAGATACTTTATCGATGAATGCAACCCATATTATCGATCGAATTATGTAATTTCAACCATTTCCTTATTTGGACTAAATACATGAATCAATGTTGTCATTCTATGAGCAGATTAACTACAAATTGCATATGATCGCAGCCTTTACCCTTTTCCTTCCCAAAACTAACAAACTTTTATGAATCAATTGTACTAAAAGTACTTTAGACCATTTAGAATATTTTATAAAGCGTAAAATCATTCATATATTTGTAATATTTGTAATATCTCTGAGATTTCATCATTCTTACTATTTACATCTTTAACAAGTATATTACAAGTTGAGTTTAGCATCTTATTAAAATAAAAATAGTGTCTGATCTTATATTTTGTATATGTTGTAAATTGTGTTTGTACCTGTGTTTGTGCATCTGTACATTATCTATATATTTATACCAATAATTATCGTATCTACTGAACTCATTTGCAATGGATGGTTGACTTGAATCATTGAAACTCATAGCAAATTTATAGCAACATAACAGTGCTGTTCTATCATTCCAATGCATTACGTTATGTTGCCAAGGTTGATCTCTTTTTCATATACGCTTCTATTCTTGGAATAGGAAATAGGCTTATCCAAAACGACAAAACTCTAAACCAAATAAATCGCTGAGGTACTACAAGCCCATGATTTTATTGTTCAAGAATAGTAAACCTTTCTTTTTCTTATTTTGGTGTGTTGATTTGGTAATGATGTTGAAAATCCTATTTTTTAAAAAAAAAAGGACAAAATGTTCTTTTAGGTAAAAACTGTTGGGGCTTGATAAACCACCATGTGTAACACTCCTAATTTTCTAAAACAAAAGGACTCGGTTTGTCCAAATTAGCATCCAAAAAATATGAATTCGTTCAATAAGTTGGCTAGTTAAAACGTCCTTTGTAAAAAATAGGTCATGATTGGTATATAAGTAATAAAGATAAACTCTGAAACGAACAAAAGGATATAACCTTTCATAGCACGAGGTAACTTATTACAAGCAGATTTCACATGCCGATATGTTGACCATCACATGGCTGTGATTTCATTTGAAGCACGGACTAAGAGTTGACTTTTATCACATGAAATAATTACGCGCCTATATAAAAAGACATCTAGTCTATTCAAATCGTTTTTCTTTTTTTCTATATTATTCAATACTATTTTATTTCCATATACTTGAATTTAAATAACAAACATGCCTAACTGGACCATTAACGTAAAGTATTCTATAAAGTAGTTTATGATTCATACAACTCATATATTCATACATATATATATAGATTCCCCAAACCCCTACTCCTACCCTTGTTCTCGTCAAGAACATCTCTGAACAATCTTCTGAAAAGACAGGTAAGTTGGAATACAGATGGTATCTGTGGCAAGGGTTTAATCATTGGTTTTTTTTATATGTAAATAGTAAAGGAGTTCTTTTTGTTCTGCGGTAAGATCAACGAATTTGAATTGGTCAAGTAAGTATAGAAAAGCTGGATGGGTTTAAAGAGGAGGAGAATACTTATACATTGTGTTGCAGGGATGACGATGGTGTCCATCAAGTTGCCCTGATCAACTTTGAACGTGAATCTGCTGCCAAGACTGCCACTCTTCTTAGCAATGGTAAGAGAGAAAAAAATAGGTGAAAGGTGTTGTCATATACCAACCTGTGATATTATTTTTTTTATAGCTTTGATCGATGAGTGCCACATCAGTGCCACCCCTTACTTTGACGCCCTTGCTATCGAGGAAAAGGAAGAACAGGCTAACGAGGATGAAGCAAACACCACCAACCAAGAGTCCAAGCCCAAGACTCGTATTGTCGCCGAAATGTTGGCCAATGGTTACTTGCTCCAAGACCAAATTGTTGCCAAGGGTTTGGAGTATGATGGTAAATATAGCATCAGCTCCCGCTTGACTGGATATCTCTCCTCTCTCCAGACCAACGTTAAGCAGATTGATGAGAAATATCGCATTTGGGATAAGGCTGTAGAGATTGACAATAAGTACAAGATCCAAGAAAAAGTTCAGAATGCTGCCCAATCCGCTCAAACCACTGCCAACGCTGCTCTACAGTCCCCTACTGGACAGAAGGTTCAGGGTATCGCTTCTCAAACCTTTGCTCAAATTGCTGCTGTTCATTACGAAGCCAAGAAAATTCAAACCGAAAAGGTCGCTGGTACTGCTTAAGGATATTTAATTGCTCTCTTCCCTCACTCACAAGCTTTTCCATCTAATATCTTCTATTCGTTGATATTCTCAAATATATCATTGCATAAAGAAAAAAAAACACTTTGTTAAAAAATAAAACAATATACCATTCTCATAAAATATAAAAACCATATGTTTACTTCATGAATACCTTTTCTTTTTTAAAAAAAATCATATGAAAATGGCACACGGTTTAATATGATTTGTTTTGGATTTGCATTGTCATAAATTAAGGTTCAAAAAGTTTTTTTTTTTTTGTTTGTTACACGCTTTTGCCACAATCACATGTAAAACGTTAACAATCAGATAGAAGGACTTAAAAAAAAACCTGATTTTGTAATAATTTTTAGAGAAAGATACTTGGATCATAGGAAAAATTTCAAGTTTAAAAGAACCACTTCAACAGCTCACAATAATTGGAGTTCCTAAGTGATATCTTTAATACTGAGCAGAAGAAATTATATTTCAAGATTTGGACTCGGGGATTTGTTTATTTTTGCCAAATAAAATGAGATGTCTGAAAGTCATTTATTTAGATTTATTATTAATAACGAATGAAATCCCTTGCTTAAACATCCCAAAAGGTCGGATCATATTGCTTCCTATAATATAATTGCTATGAAGTTTTATCTCTATTTTTGAATACTAGTTTATTAAATTAAATGAGTACTTGAAGAGTATTTACAAAAAAAGTAGGATTTACCTTCAACTTTAATCCGTGTATAAACAGTTTCATATCTATTATACTCAAATCAGGGTTTTTGATAGTGAACTAAAAAGATAACGGGATAAAACTACAGTTTATATACGGAAACATTAGATATAAAATAAGAGGGGGGGGGGTTTGTTCACAGGATATGTATATTTCTTTTTTCACTCTTCAAAATTTTGAACGATTTTGGAGACGAGTAGTTGGTAATTTCGATTATTTGTTAATCTATATAGCATAAAAGTACCAAGTTGGGTATGATTATAAGTTTTCACTTCTATCTATTTTGTTTACCTTTTTTGATCTATCGGGAACTTGTGGATCGATATGTTTAATGAATTTTATATCGTATTATTAATGGCGCCACCTTTTCATTAATCTAAGGTAACGAAAACACCCTTCATTATCCAACTCAGAAATATAATTCTATTTTGTTTGTATTCGTACAAGTAATAATCTCCCATGACGCTATTTAATCCCCTAACATCCATCACACTGTAATAGAACCATGCTTGTATTTTTGGGGGAAAAAATTCAATGAGGTTACACACTCCGATTTCCGAAAAAGCATGATCCTGTTGGTCATATTTATGTGTTTGGTAAATGAATAGGTGATGCCCTTACGTATTTTTCTATCAAGTCAAATCGATCCTTCAACTTCTTTTCTTTCTTAAATATTCTTTTTCTTTTATATTTGATTACAGGTCCTTCTCTTTAGCAACTAAAAAAAAAGCTTGATTTTTTTTTTTCTTTCGAATGATTAAATTTCTTTGATAAAACAGACGATAACTCTCACGGTTCTTTAAGTCCATCATTTCATGTACACAGCCACTAAGGACTTACTTTATTCGACCCATTTACTAGAAAGTTTCTCATCTTGTATTTTTTTTATGATGGAAATATAATGTATGATTGTAACTAAAATGGTGTTACTAACTGGGGCTCAAAATATTGAAAATTATGACCATCAAGTATTGAATGCACAGGCTTTGATGTATAACCATGGAAATGACAGAGCCATGTTTCATTTTGTACGACGACAGCGATGGCAGTAGTCCTTTTCATAATGACGATCTTAACGTGGATATTAGTTTCTTAATAAGCCATATGGGATTTTTTTTTTGATACTATCACAATGACTTGTCTTATCATTGTGTAATAATTCTGGTATGATTTAGGTCAAAGTACCTTACAGGAAGCTTATGATGATTACCATTTAAATAGTAAGTGAACTTCTTGATCAAAATGATCCCTTTGATTTTAAATCATTGGTACATTCAGCAAAAAAAGGGGGGAAAGTGTTTTTTACACTTGTACAATGTTTCAACACAAGTGTCATTAAGCCTTTATCATTCTAGTTTATCATAACGAAGTGTTTTGTTTCAAAACCTCTCTTTTGAACCACCCATGATATTTATTGATGAGGTGTATGATGTGATGAGTTGATATTGAAATTTTTTTCTAAATGTTCATGTCTTGCAGGCCTTTTAAAGACAAAAATGAAGTCATTATACGATCATTGGTTATGCAGGTTTAGGATAAACCAAACAAAAAGGCCATGAATTAATTTCGCTGTAAATAAATATGTGCGAAGAGTATTAAAAAGGCGGGCTATGTGTTTCCCAGTGATCTATAGCTTATTTGTCAAGAGAGTGTTTTGTACCTACAGTTTTGTTTCACCCATTGCATGCATCTGACCACGAGAACCTTTTATTCCAAATCTATCAAATGACTTTTGCCTAATTGATTTAACCGCTTAAACTCGAAAGATATTGTCAACCCAAAAAAAAAATACACGCTATTTTCTCCTATATGAGGCCACGGAAAAACAAAGCTTTTTTACTACAATAATTAATGCGATTGTTTTACTTCTGGTACCACATTCGAAAACAATAAAATGCCTTATAAGGGAAAACTTCCTTTCGACTTGTGGCTGGCTGTCATTTTGGAATTTTAGTCAAAATAGTCGATTTGACAAACTGAAACGTGGTACTAATGAAGAATTTGCAAATAAGAGAATGACTTTAGAATATATATATTTTTAAAAAAACCCTCTTTATGTAAGTACTTTAGTAGATAATAATAAGATCTGAAGGACTTTCAAAGAACTATGAGAATTCTAGACATTTTTCTTTTCCTATTTTTTTTGTCATTATCGAAGGGTGCTATAATTAGTTGTAAAAAAAATCATCATCAGAAAGGTTTTAAAAATAGGCGTCATTAATCTGACAAAGCAATCTTATGATAATTTACTACCATTCTTTTCCTTTCATCCTACCACTCTGTTATACCACGCTTAATTCGCTGTTAAAAGCACTCACTGAAACAGGCCTAAATAGACCATATGGTTTCTCATATATTAAAAAATGCTAGGTACGACCCATACATGTATTCATTTAAAGTTACAATAAAAAGAGCGGGAAGCATGTGTTCGTACTAGGTAAAAAAAAAATATATGGTAACACTTCAAATAAAATTAGAATGTCGGTAAATAAAATCTACGTGTTTGATGTCGAGAGGATGTAACTGTCAAAATTTTCATCGCTCGATCATTAAAAAGCATCAATATCTTTATTTACAATCATAACGGTGTTTATCGTTCATTATTCATATTTTATTACGAGGTTTAAGATATATGCTGGGACTATAATATATAGTGTTAGAGGATGAGATGGTTCCATTTTTACCTATTGGATTTTTTGGCATAGTTTTAAAGGAAAATCCTGGCAAGGGCCCAGTTTTAAAGAACCAGGCCAAACTTTTCTACTATTTTTAGCATTGACATTTACTATATTATAAATCTTCGATTCATATGAGCATGAACCATTGTTAGATATTTTTTAAGAACACCTCTCCTTCTGTTTATTCTCAAATCATTTCCCTTCGACCATGGATACCAAATTTCCCTTTAGGAGGGAACTATCAACATTTCAATAGAATACAAAAATAAACAATAAGAATTAAAGTTATCTGATAACTCAAATATATTCTTTCACTCTTAATTAGGGCAAGAATGGTATCAGAATCCGAAAAAAAAAGGTTGATGTACTAATTACATCATCCCATATGTGGCTCTAAATATATATAAAATATATACATCAACCGGAGTTTCTACGTTCACATGGTGAAAGAATCGACCCATTATCAGCTTGAAATACGTAGGTACGTTGTATTTTTTTTCAATTTAGTTTATTTTATATATTCTGAATTGAATTTTAAAATTAACATTCGAATTTAAAATCTGTAAAAACATCTTTTACACCATAATTTCTCTGAATGTATTAATAGAGTTCATTACCTCAATCGTTCTACGCCTATTCGTTTTACTACTTTTTAAATAAATGTGCCTTGCACTCGGAAACAACGGGAAAACGTTTC
>VCJH01001784.1:21115-31435 GCA_024140565.1 Backusella australiensis | reverse complement strand
TTTTTTTTTTTTTTACTCTATTTCTCCTCCTTTCATAATAAAGGACGTCAAATTGGTCAGCAAAGGTTAAGAAATAATGCTGTCGAGGCTGTCAAGTTCCTGTTCAAGGACAGCGTGGACAAAGGCAGGTCATTGCTGGAAACTTCATTCAACAGGATTCCTACCTCAAAAAAATATAACAAGACAGTTTACAAAACTTGGTACGTCACAACCATGGCTATCAAAACAACGTGTAACAGCGCATATTCCAAAGCGAGTGTTCACAACAAAACCTCCTACAACAACGGTTGCAAAAGGGGCTTCCAAAAAGACACAGCCTATGGCTGTTCAAGAAGCAGCAGATACAAAGGGACGAAATGCAACGGATTGGGCTATTATTAAACAACTCATGAAATATATCTGGCCAAAAAATGATATCGGTGTCAAGAGTAGAGTGGTGATTGCACTTTCACTCTTGATTGGTGGCAAAGTAAGATTTATTATTAAAAAAAATGGGAAGAATTTGACCCTTTGTTTTTTGGTTAGTTGCTCAATGTGCAAGTACCATTCTTCTTTAAAAATGTGGTTGATTCTCTTAATGTAACAATGCCAGATGATGCTACTTTATGGGCTGTATGTGGTGCTGCTATCATTGGTTGTAAGTAAACATATGGAGGGGATAAAATGGAGAGAATAAAATGGTTAATCCGAATGGATAGATGGTCTCGCTCGTTTGGGTGCAAGTGCATTCCAAGAACTTCGTAATGCTGTGTTTGCTGCTGTATCTCAAAAGGCCATTCGCCGTGTTGCTCTTAATGTCTTCTCTCATCTTCACAAATTGGATCTTAGTTTCCATTTGACCCGTCAAACTGGTGGTTTGAATCGCGCTATTGATCGTGGTACAAAGTAAGTGATGATCTCCTTGGTTTAATACAACTATTTTATTAAATTGGATGTTATTAGAGGTATAAGTTTTATGGTTAGTTCAATGGTATTCCATGTGTTACCAACAGCATTGGAAATTTCAATGGTTTGCGGTATTTTGGTAAGAGAGAGATGGAACAATCAAAAATAATGCTGGAATCTAAGTTTCCATTTTAGGCTTACAAATTTGGCCCACCTTATGCTTTCGTAACACTTGGTACTATTCTCGCATATACTGCATATACTGTTACAACAACTGCTTGGAGAACTCAATTTAGAAAGCAGGCAAATGCGGCTGATAATATTGCTGCTTCAAAGGCAGTTGACTCTTTGATTAACTTTGAAGCTGTTAAGGTATGTTTATTTATGCGAAACAATGATCTGACCACTAACATTATATATAACTTTTGTTTTTCAACAGTACTTTAACAATGAAAAGTTTGAAGCTGAACAATACGACAAACCCCTTCAAGATTACGAAAAGGCTTCCCTCAAGGTAGCCTCTAGTTTAGCCTTCCTCAATGCCGGACAGAATGCCATTTTCAGTACATCGCTTACCATCATGATGCTTCTTTCAGCTCAGGGTGTTATGGAAGGTACAATGACAGTTGGTGATGTTGTGATGGTCAATCAATTGGTTTTCCAGCTATCGATGCCCCTCAATTTCCTGGGTTCAGTGTATAGAGAACTTCGACAATCTTTAATTGATATGGACACACTCTTTAACCTCGAAAATAGAGAACCTCTCGTCACAGACGCACCCGATGCAAAGGATCTTATATTCAAGGGTGGTGAAATTCGCTTTGAAAATGTTGTTTTCGGCTATCATCCCGATAGACCCATTTTGAACGGCGTCAGCTTCACCATCCAGCCCGGATCAAAGGCTGCCTTTGTGGGCCCTAGTGGCTGTGGCAAGTCCACCATTTTGAGACTTCTTTTCCGTTTCTATGAACCCCAATCTGGCAACATCTATGTGGATGGACAAAACATCAAGGATATTAAGATGGACAGTCTTCGACAGGCCATTGGTGTCGTACCTCAGGATACCACCCTATTCAATAACTCCATCTACTACAACATCAACTATGGACGCATCAATGCAACAGAAAACGAGGTGTATGAGGCTGCCAAGAGAGCACGCATTCACGATACCATCATGACCTTACCCGACAAGTACAACTCGACTGTTGGTGAGAGAGGTTTAATGTTATCCGGCGGTGAAAAGCAGCGCATCTCGCTTGCAAGAACCATCCTGAAACGTCCCAAGATCTTATTCTTGGATGAGGCTACTTCTGCATTGGATACACATACAGAACAGTCTTTGTTGGCCAACTTTAGAAGTATCTTGCGTGAATCGAGCATGACAAGTCTTCATATTGCTCATCGCTTGAGAACAATTGCCGACGCAGGTATATATTACAGAAAAAGAAAGAGAAATAACGTATTGACACGTTTTTAGATGAGATTTTTGTTCTTCAACAAGGAAAGGTGGTTGAATCTGGTAGACACGATGAGCTTTTATTGATGGATGATAGTATTTATAAAAACATGTGGAAGAAACAAGAAAGCTCGGATGTTTACTTTGATGAAATCGATCAACATGAAAAAAACTTTAATGATGACAGAAATGGCTCTAAATCATAATTGTTTTTTTTTTTTTTTTAACAACAACTTAGAAAAAAGGTTCCTTGTACCTGACAGTTTTTTTTTAGAAAAACAAAATAAACAAAGTGTATTATAAATGAAATTGTTTTATTATTTCCAACACAGCAAAAGCAGCTGGATTGTACTTTTACAAGTGGTTAGAGTAAGGAGATGACGATCTATCAAGACAAGAGAAAGAAGAAATAAGTGGTTTGAAATGGCATAATAAAGTCATAACTTTCTATTGGATATGATTTCGTCCGAAATTCCCTATCGCATTTCCATAATGAGTAAAAAAATATATAAAAGTAAAAAGAAAGCGATCAAATCTGTACTTTTCTTTATTTCTTTTTAGATTAGACTGATTGAATGGCCTTTAAATGAGCTGGAATAAGGTATATCCATGGAACTCTTTCTTTATTTATTCATTTAGGACCCCCTTTTTTTAAAAACTTTTTGAAATGTGATATACCATCATATTATGAACGTGCGAAATAAATGCTAACCTTTTGATTCTCCCTTCTGTCTTTCTTTTTAGTTTTTTAGCTCAGGACATAGTTTTATGTTTGACACTCCGAAATTAAGCGTGAATACAGATGCGTTTATAGGGTCTATTTTCCTTCCAGATAAAAAGATCCCGACATATATATACAGCCGCTCTGATCATTTTCCATTTAGTCGGATTGGTTCTACTGAGAAAAGATACATAGAAAAAAAAAGGTAATTTTCCTTCTAGAATTAAATGTCATTAAGATTTTCTATCGTAATGGCAATCTATTTGAGGCGATCTATAGGAAATACAATAGTTCTTGAACTTTCTTAGTCCTTCTCTATAAAAGTTTAATTAAGTGATGAATTAATTGAGCAGCTTCTGCTGATTTTCTAGTATTACATAAATGTTCATAAATAAGATAAATAGTAAAAAAGAGTGGCATAAATAAAAAGGAGGAGAGGGGAGAGTGAATGAAGCATAAACTACGGTATGACAGTATATTCAAGTTGAGTTCAAAAGGTGATGTGCTGTTAATGGTAATTCATTTCATAATTGTGTTTTCTTCTTCTTTCACTTCCTTTGTCTCACGTTCCTGAATCGCCTTTTTCTTGTTGTGCTTAGCGTAATCTAAACAAGAAGGGGTTAAAGCGTATAAACAATCTAAAAAAAAAAGGGGGTATACTTACGAAGTCCACAAGCATTACAAAGGGTACGAGCACCGTTTGGACCTCTTCGCCATTCCGGGGTTTCGGAAGTGTTACAGGAGTGACATCTGCCTTGGAACGGCGGTTTTTTCTTTTTTAAAAACGCATAATTATTAGCTCATCAAAATTCAGGGCTAATAAAAATAGATTACTTACCGCCCGTCTGCGCTGTCCGGATAAACTTAACGCAGCCCTTGACTCATCGCTATCCTTTGTCGAGTTGCTTTTGCTTAGACCTGCTTGGTTTGTTTCGCTCTATAGACAGGATGAAAAAAGAGGTGTATATAAAAAAAAAATAGCAAGTCCAATTTAGGTAGTTTTTCAAGATGACATTGTGAGAGATAAGAGTGAGTGAGATGTCCAATATTTTTTGAATAAAAATGAGTCATTATGAAAAAAAAAATCAGGGCGATTTTCTTTTTTCCTTTTTTTCGGTTTTTTTTTTCTTTTTTTTTTTTCGAAAGAAAAGCACGAGAATATGATTACACTTTACCTGTTTTCCGGAGCGTGTTCCCTGATGATTTTTCTGAATATGCAAAGGGTGCTCAGACGCTAATTGATATTTTTTTAACCGAAGTAATGCATTTAAAACTTCATTTGCACGTCCGATCATCTCATCAAACCAAGGATGCACGAGTGAAGGGTTATTAAAATAATCATCCTGCTGCTGTAATATTACAGGTTTTCTATGAGTCATATCTTGGCTTAGGATGTCACAATGATGGGTAACCTAATCATAAATAAAGGTTAATAAATACAAGTTCATCTACTACGAGCCATCTCTTGATTGGTATTGATGTATATGTTGAATTTAAAGGGGAAGGATGCTGATTGGGATAGAGTAGATAGCACAAAAGTACTAATGTACAAAGTAACGTTTTTTCAATTACTTGTAAGTATTCCGTACCTCATCTATACATTTTTCAATGTTATTCAGAGTGGGCGATGCAAATGAAGATGTTGTTTTTATAGAGTTGGATGAAGAGGATCCTAATGATCTTTGTGACAATGTTTCATATTTTGAATTATTTTGATTGGGTTCCTGAAAAGTGCTTCGCTGCGGATGAATAGATGTAGATGCTACATTCTGTGTTTGAAAGGTTGAAGAATGATTGATAGAAATGTTGTTGTTATTATGTTGTTTATGTTGTTGATGGTGGGTGCTGCTAATCTCTCCGTAACTTTGCGTTACAAAGTGATCAGTAAACATTTCTTTTGATGATTCAAATGATTCAAGTGGTCTCATGTTCCTATCACTGTTGGAAGAGTGTGAATGGTTTCCAGATAGTGGTCTAGTAACTGAGCTTGAAGGAAACGAACCATTATATTCATCAAAAGAAGTCCATGATTGACCGTGAGCAAAACCGTTTATAGACGATATTGGAGGAAGTATGGGCCTTTTATCTAATATATTTTTTGATTTGCTATCACTATTATAAAAATAACAAATAAGTATCTAAGTATATATATGAAATATATATACGTAAATATGTTGAATTTCTGGAATAATAAAAAAGCTATTGCTAGTGTTTTCGGTCAAAACATATTTCTATATTACTTACTTGTATATATGAATAACATGTTTGCTTTTGATGAATACATGAATATGTAATTATAGATAGAAGGATGTTGGTTACCTTGTTGGTGATGATGGTTTCATATTAATTATATTAAAAACAAACAAAGGTAAAGTTAAAAAGAAAGGAGCGAAAATAAGAAGAACCAAAGATTTATTGTGGGATCGTGACAACCTTTTAAATTTCGACAAGGAAAACAAACATAGCGCAAATCACATGATGGTACTGTTTCTATGGGAAGTTATCGAGTTTAGTTATAGATCATACATCTAAATTTAGATATCTCAATTGAAAATTATATCATAAAAAAAAGAGGGCTTGGTATAACAGATTTTATCATCTCTGTCATCTAAAACTCACGTGGAAGTTGTAACATAAGTTGATAAGTGAAAAACTTGAATCATATATATTTACTTGAAATTCAGATGAATTTTGGTTTCAATTTTAAAATATTCATCAATATTCATGACAAGTTGATTCCAATAGAGCTTTAATGATCAAGTAGAGTATCTTCTTCCCCATTTAATACCTTATTCTAGAACACCAATATCACACACGAGGAGTTTTAAATGAGTAATAGTATAGAGGTGAGTATATAACTACCACTTTTACATATTCTACATATATACATTTGTAAGATACTCTACTACTGGAAACATTTATTGTAGACAAGTCTGACTTTTTCATGTTGATGCTTCAATTCACCGATATCATACTTGATATTTACATGAAAGAAAGAAGGAAATAGGGAAAGAAAGAAAGAAAAGAAGGTATGTTGCAGTGTGGATCTAATTCGTGATCAATTGGAAAAAAAAAAAGAATTGGTTGTTTCACGGCCAAGATCTACAAAGATCTACTGAGATCTTGAACTTATTATCACCAATACATATCATTTTGGGACAGATGAGTCATATATAAAATATGTCAATATAAAGCCAAGCTGCTGAATTATGAGTTTGATATATGCAGTAGCAATAGTAGATTTATATAAATATATAAACCCGAGGCTCTTGTATTTCTCCATTTGTATATTTATATACAATTTGGAAAGTATAGCGTGGATCTTAAATTCAAATCATTTGGATTCATATATCATAAGCTCCGATTTCTTTAACTTGTACATGAATAATAGGCCCAATTTGATTAATGGATGACTAATATCATGTACCTTTTAAAATCAGTTTCTATTTATTCATAAATCTCACCGTGTTTTCACTATTTGTTTTTTAGTAGATTTATATATTTTATTCTATCAAATAAATGAAAGTACCTCGACATTCAAAATATCAATCAAACTGCACTCTTTTTAATAATAGAAAAAGAAAAGATACCGATTCACTTGCTGAGAAAAAGCTTTTTGTTTGCACAGAATAGAAAAGTTCCTGAAACAACAAAAAAGTGAGCTTGGCACAATTGCTTTCAGAAAGAAAAGGATTGACAAGTGATAATGATAATACTACTTGCTTTTTGAATACTATACTATAAAATAAAAGGAGTTTCTTTTAAGATTGTATGAAATGAAAAGTCTGATTTTTGTGTGTTTGTTTTATTTTATTTTGAGATATATAAGGAAACAAATACAAGGTAAATATGTGTGATCAAGTATGTATAGATATGTAAATGGAGGGTTTTTTTTTAGTTTTGTTTTTTTTGTCTCTTCAAAAAATATGCGTTTATCGCACTGGGAATGAAGGACTAGCAGAAGACGGGCTATTGCTATCACCAAACATGGTATCAACACCGGGATTTCCAGGAAAGTTCATAGCAGAAACACCTTGAAAATAAGGCTGACGAACATGGGCCATGTTATCACCCATATTAGGCATCATTGTAGAATGGATGAGTTCATTTGTGACAGGAGCCTTTGGGGTAATAGCATCTAGTAGGATATCTCTTAAACGGAAGCACTGGCGTCTTCTTTTAGTGAAATAGAATGGCTTTTCAGCCAGAGGAGCAGGTCTATTTTGCTTTAGTGCCTGCATAATACTCTCGACCTCTTCATCCGAGTCAATGTAAGGCTCTTCGTTGACTTGGGCGAGTGGCGCTACTCCATTTGTATTATTAGCATTTGCTGTTGGACCCGATCCACCATTTGCAGTCGATGCTGCTGGTGATGCCTGGTTTTGTAATTTTTTAAGATTTTTTATCGATTTTCCAGACGCAGCTATAAATGAAAGGGTTAATTGGTTGCTTTAACCGCTCAAATGGCAAGTTGGACTTACAGTTTGGTCGACCAATTGCCTTCTTTTGATATGCAGCCAATAAGACATCGTATGATTGCGATCTACCATTCACTGCACGCTTGGCACCCATTGAATGGCTTTTGCAAGTAAGTGATCTGGTACACGGGACATTGTTTGGTCCCTGAATGACACCGCATTGTTTATCCAGATCCAAAGGTGCTAGTAATGCAAATCTTTAACAATCTCTCCACTTTCACTGACTAATTGACAACAACTTACCTTTCTGTTTGGCTGTTTTCTTTTGTTTTTCCTTCTTCATCTTCTTCTTTTCTGGTTTTTCAATTGAAGCCGAAGGAGGTCGTTTAGCAGTGACTTCTGATAAATCCAAGGCATCTAACATTTAATAATAATAAATAAATACATCCAACGTGTTTCAAACGTGAATACTACCTTCCAAACTTGTCTTTTTCTTCTTTTTCTTGACAAGTTTTTCAGCATCTTCATCGTCCGAGAATATGGCGCTTTGTTTTGATGGTTTTCGGTTTTCTGAATCAGCATTTTTATCTTTTATGCACACCTCTATACAATAAAGTTGAATATAAAGTAATACAAGTCAAGGTTCCTTTTTTACCTGCGTGTTCCTTGAAGTTGCTCGCTATGAAGGGTCGTTGACAGTTATTGCACTTTATCACAACAACATCTTGCTCCATTGGCATTGTTCCAAATGTCTTTAGTTCTTTGATATCCAGTTTTGTTGTCACAGGTGAGCCATTCTCAGAATGTGCCTCATCTAAGCATAAATGTCAGTCTCAAACACGTAAGCTGCCTTGTGTCATCAAGTACCTTCTGAATCGATATCAAGCTTTCCTTTTAGCTTGTTCCAAGACTGACCGTTTGCCTGTTCAAACTCTGTTGTACCAACTTTATTTTTCACAGGTCCAACGCCTTCCCAGTTTTTTTCATCTTGAAGAATGGACAATGTTCCAGGTGTGACATGCTTTTGCCAATTAGCCGATCCTTCTGCTTGTAATAAGGGCTTCGATAAGTTTGAGATATCTATCAACTTGTTATTTATGCTGTTTATAGTGCTTATTTCGTATTGTTGTTTACCTGACTGTAAACGTTCAATCTTTGAGGTTTTGTTTCTCAAGATGCCCTGTTGTTCCTCAGTTAAAAGGTCTGAGCAGTATTAGTATCAAGTGTTTTGCTTGGTCTTGTGTTCATCTACCTTTAGGATGGCCGTACTTCTTGATTGTGCCATTAGTAGACATTGTTTAATTGATGCAGAACAATGGTATTTTGTTGTGTTTATTATTTGTTGTATCCACTGCGTATTTTTTTTTGGAAAAAGTAAAGTCACTATTTTTAATATGACATCGGTTGATTCAATGAAGGCGCTTTACTTGAGCACAAGTAGCACCAATTGTTATGGCAGTAATGCTGCAAAATGGACAATGGATGGGCTTAATCTTCTGTTGTTGCTGTGCTTCTTCGTTATTCGCCATCATCCATAAGTGAGGTCTTTTGTCTGAGTTCAAAGTGGCACAATTTCCAAGTTTCACATGTAACGCTCAATTGTTAGGAGGTGATTTTAGATAATACACTATTGCAAATGGCACTGCCAAGTATCGAGCTCTCGATGGGATAGCCACAATTTCAAAGGTAAGTTCTAAGGCAACTTCTTGTTCGGAGAGGTCAGATCAAGGGCCCTTTCAAACGAGTCGACCTTTTGAGCAAAGGAAGGATCTTTCTGTCAAGCTATTCTGAAATGTGTGCAAGAGAGAGACTGGAAACATCAATACTGTTGCTTTAAAAGAAAAGAAGAAGCTACTAACATCAATTATTGTAATTATTTATTTTTTACAAGGAAAAAACGATTGCTTGGATTGGCGTGTAGTTCATTCAGTTAAAACTCCATGTTCGTTTCTCCAAAGTGACATCCACAGATTACTATTAATGGTTCTACGAGTTTCTGGAACGGCCAATCAAGAATAAACAAATGGTAGAAATAACCATTAAGGGTGTCTTCTGGACATCTAAGGCACAGATCTTACCACACGAATTCAATAACAGTTCCCATTGGTGATTGGTTGAAGCATTGTCGATCCCCTTTACACAGTGGATTATTTCACGTGCTTACAAAATACAATATTTGCATGATTCTTCATCAAGGCAATATCTCGGCTACCTGATGATTCTCTGTTTAAATTCTACTTAAAGCTACGAATCATAGAATGCTGTTCTTCTTTTTCAAAAAGAAACCAGTTGTTAACTTCACATTTTTATGTTTTAAAACTAAGTTTATTTGAAAAAAAAAATTTTTTTTTCTTGATATTCTATCTGAACCACTTATATTTCTCAGAGTCGAATCGGAGTTATAGGTCCATTTATTGCTCCAAGTATGATCCAAGATACTTTTGTATTCTCCAAGAACTTATCAGATTGAGTTTCGGTATCTTTTTAAGAATAATGAGATCATATTTTTTTCCAAGAAAAAAAGAAAAGGAAAGAAAGAAAGAAAAGTCGAGCGAGTTTTACTTTTTTAGTAAGACAAACAGTAACATGCTTAGGAAGAAACTTTAAATGGATAGAGTTGGGTAGTTATGCTTATCGCTTCACGAGATTAGGCTTTTTTTTTTCGAGAGAAATTTCAAGCAGCCAATATACTTGGAATGATTTTCTCAGTATCATCATTCGATCGTTACTTGCCAACATCTATAAACCTCTACTTTCTTTTTTATCATTATTGGCCAAAAGCTGTTGGGGCTATGGAAAGCGGGGAAATGCTAACCCAATCACTTTTTAAAAGGCTTGTA
>VCJH01001784.1:7698-19711 GCA_024140565.1 Backusella australiensis | reverse complement strand
TTTTTTTTTTTTTTTTTTTTTTTTTTTTAAAAAAAATGAAAAATGGAAAAGGTTATTGGCCTTCCAAGTACTGAACTATTGTACCCAATAGAATGAATACCTTAGTTTCTACCTGCACCATACACCACACTAAAACCAATCTCCGTTATTTCGAATACCAATGTATGCGCTACATTTATAATCCCGAGAAAGCATGCTTTGAACCTTATGAATTTGATTTGGGATCAACAAATAAGAAACTTCAAGCTTGGTCGGGAGGTATCACTACAGATGATGCAAAGAATAGACTGAGTTTACTCGGTCCAAACATCATTCAAGTAAATGTACCTACTATCCCCCTTGCTATTGTTCAAGAGTAAGTTGATCAACTAAATCATGTATGTCAATGACAACTAACTTTTTTTTTTAATGGCTAGGTTTGCTTCCTTCTTATACCTTTATCAAATGATGTGTATGTGGGTTTGGTATTATTTCCAATACTACAAGATGGGTCTTGTTCAGACATGTATCATTCTTTCGGCCGCATTTATTCGTGTCATCTTGCGTCTTAGAGCAGAGTATCGTGTTAAGGAAATGGCCGAGCACAAGACAGATGTAAATGTTCTTCGTGATGGAAAATGGCAAGAAAAGGTTTCCAGTGGTGATCTTGTTCCAGGAGATATATTTGAAGTCGAGGAGAGCACCATTGTTCCTTGTGATGCTGTTATCCTTTCTGGTACCGTAGTTGCCAATGAGTCATCATTGACAGGTGAAGCTATGCCTATCCGTAAATTTGCTATTGCTTGTGATGATAACGCCTATGAAATGAATGGATCTAGTAAGGTCAATACATTGTTTGCTGGTACCATCATTTCACAAGCTACTCCTGCTATTTCCAACGAGGATGACAAGACTGGTCGCGTCTTTGCTTTGGTTCTTCGCACTGGTATTGCCACTGAAAAGGGTATGCTTATCCACAAAATTCTTTTCCCATCTCCTGTTTCCTTCATCTTCAACGAGCATCTTAAATTGGCCATCTGTATTTTGTTGCTTTGGGGTGGTATCGCATTCGCATTATCTCTTTATTTGATGGGTCGTGGTAATATTACCAGTTGGTACTATGGTGTTTTCATCATGTCTGAAATTTTTTCACCTTTACTCCCTGCTGCTTTTACTATCAACCAGTCTGTATGCGCTGCCCGTTTACGTGGAAAGCAGATTCTTTGTATTGATCTCCCTCGTATCAACTTGTCTGGAAAAGTACGTATTTTCTGTTTTGACAAAACTGGTACACTTACCCGTGAAGGTTTGGAATTCTATGGTGGTGTCGCCGCCCCTCAGTCAGCTATTGCGCCATTTGGTCACCGCGAGGAAGACCCTCTCAAGATGGAAAGCAAACTGGCTATGGGTATTGCTACCTGTCATGCCGTTACTAAAGTCAAGGACCAATTTATTGGTAATCCTGTCGATATTGAATCATTTAATGCTATGAAATGGGAATTGAATGCCCCTGAGCACTCGGACTATCTTGATACTTTGATTGCCCCTCCTGAAACCCCAGGACAAAAGGGAAAGGTTGCTCATGTTGTTCGTCGTTTTGAATTTGTTCATGCTCGCGCATCACAGTCTGTCGCCGTTCTCGATCCTGAAACTCAGCATGTACATGTTTACCTTAAGGGTTCTTTTGAACGTATCAAGCATCTCTCCAATACTGATTCCGTACCAGTAGACTACGACCAACAAGCTGCTAAGTATGCTCAAGAAGGATGTTATGTCTTGGCTTTATCTCATCGTGATCTCGGTGTCCTTGGCCAGGATGTTCAAATGGAAGATATCAAGTCAATGTCCCGCGATGAACTTGAACACGATTGTAACTTTGCTGGTTTTATTTTGTTCCGCAACATGCTTAAGCATGATACTACAGATGCTATTACTGAATTGAAGGGTGGTGATACTCGCGTGGTTATGATTACTGGTGATACCGCTTTGACTGGTATCTATATTGCTCGCCAATGTGGTATGATTGAGCCTCACCAGCAGGTTATTCTTGGTGATGTTGTTTCAGGAGCTATGGTCTGGCGTGATGTTGAGTCTGGCAATGAAGTGGATGTTGATAAGGCCATTGAGATGGATCCTCGTGAAAAACATGAAAAGTGTATTGAGCTTGCTATTACCGGACGCGCATTTGAATATTTGGTAGATAACGATACCATTAGAAAATACCTTTTGATGACTCGCGTTTTTGCTCGCATGACACCAAATGACAAGGTTGTGTGTGTTCAACTTCATATGGAAAAGGGAGTAACTGCAATGTGTGGTGATGGTGGTAATGATTGTGGTGCACTTCGTGCTGCTCACGTAGGTCTAGCACTTTCTGAAGCAGAGGCATCTATTGTATCTCCTTTCAGCACAAGCAACAGATCCATTATGCAATGTGTCGAGCTCTTAAAACAAGGCCGTTCTGCCCTTGCCACCAGTTTTGCTAATTACAAGTTCCTGATTCTCTATGGTGAATCTATGGCTTTCTGGGAATTGATCATGTTCTATTTCACTGCTATTGCTCCTCAACCTGTTTGGATTACTATTGATGGTTTTATTACCACTACAATGACATTTGCAATTACTCAGGCCAAGCCCGCAGCTAAGCTTGGTCCTTCTCGACCAACAGCAAAGCCTTTGGGTATTTATACCTTGGCCTCTTTATGCGGTGTTATCTTTATTAATTTCTGGTTCATTTGTTGCAGGTAAGCTCCAATCCATTCTGATTATTCATTCATTTATTTATTACATTTTTACTAACAAGCAAATTATTTATATAGTGTGGTATGGCTTTTCCAGCAAGACTGGTTCGTCTGTAATGAATTTGATAGTTCAGCTGTTGACTCTGCTCAGTGGTGGCTACTCGGTGATAACTACGAAGTTGAAGTTATTTCGCTTGTAATTATGTTCCAGTTCTTCAACAGTGGTGCTATTGTCAACTTTGGTTCTCAATTTCGTCAATCTTGGTGGAGAAACTATATTCTTGTATTTATTTGGGCCTGTTTCTTTGTCAGTACCAGTTACTTGACTTTGGCTGATCCCAACCCATACAGTTGTATTTTCCGTATTAACTGTGGTACAGCATCGACATTGGTTGAACTCGGATACCCTGAACCCACCTGGTACATTGAACCATATAACTCACCCCTTGGTCATAATGTCTTACCTGTCTGGTTCCGTTGGCAGTTATGGGGTTACATCCTTGGTAATTGCGCATGTAACATTATCTGGGAACGTATTTGTATCCTTTGGTTTGCCCGTGATTGGGCCATGAAACGCAAGAAGTCTCACCCACCTAAGAACAGAGTTCTCTTCAAGCTTTAAGAGAAAGAAAAAAAATTATATATTATTTGTTTTCAGCTTTTTAAATATATACAAAAAGCTTTAGTTTAATTCCTATTTTATTATATTCACTGCACATACTTTTATTAAAGATACTATTTATAAACATTTTAAAAATTATACATAAAAAACATTGTAATACAAACAGATATGGTACCTTGAAACACAAAAGAAAAAATCAGGCGTTTGGTTTCCTGAAGACATGCTAACGGTAAAACGAAAGTTTACTTCACTACTCGTTAGTGTGAAGACAAATATGCATGTATTGTGCATACTCAAAATATCTAATACTTAAGCTTTTCTTTAAAAACATTCGTAAAAATAAAGTTTTGTTTGTTTAGATGGAAAATGCACAGGCCACACATACTGTATACTTGATGATATTTATTAAAAGATAGTAAGTTTAAAGTGGAGTGGTTTATTTAAAAACAGGGAATATCGCATGAATAAAATAAGAATAGTTCTGTTTAAACCATCACATAAAAAACCTTTAGGTGTACATTTATAAAAATGCATGCAATTGAGTTATGACAGCAACTCACGTCGGCCATTAATTTGAGTGAATTCCATATTCAGATAATGCAGCTTCAGCGTATAACCTGTTCAATGTAAAAGGGCGGGTGACTTTACACGTGATAACAGAAAACATTCATAATTAAAAAAGAACTGGGAGAAATTTCGCGAATTCTCTTATCTTTGTCTTTGCTTTTAATTATTTTGCGTTGGTATGGTCACAGAAACAGAAAGAGACCCTCAGAAACCCCCTTCGGAAGAAGAGATTCTCAAACATTATGCTAATGAGGCAGAGGTGTTTTTTAAAACGCCATATGTATTTAAAAAGCCTATTAAAAAAGTTGCTGTGATAGGCGCGGGACCAGCAGGAGTAAGTAGATTGATAATAACAGAGTAGGAGGGATAGAAAGTATTCTAATATAAAATACCAAATGTATTACAGCTCGCTAGTGCAAAAGCATTGAAAGAGGCTGGCTTTGATGTTAAAGTGTTTGAGCGTGCTAGTTCAGTAGGTGGTGTTTGGTAAGAATATGATGAGTAGATTGCTTGTATGCGTATATATACATTAGTACTCAATGTATGTATAAATAAAGGGCTTACACGGAAACACCTCCATCGAAGCCTAAAATACCTACACGTAGAGACACGCATTCCATCGAGCATTGTGCTGAGGTTGCCCCAGAAGAAGGGATTAAAAAAAGAATGTCTGAGCTGACTCCAGAGACTATGAAACGATTGCTACGGAAATCTCCACCTACTGCCTGTTATAGAGACATGTACAACAACGTCGCCTTGCCAATATTTGAGTTCCCCTGTTTCCCTTTCCCTGAGCATGACGATCCCTATTGTCCTCATCATATCATCTTGGATTACCTTAAACGGTTCTCGGAGCACTACGAACTAGATCCACTGATTTCACTAAATACCAGTGTTGAACTTGCTAGAAAAAACAAAGAAAATGGTGGGTGGAAATTATCACTGAATAAGCATACAGTTTATCCATCGGGCCTTCTTAAAGAAGAACGATGGCAAGAGGAATTTGATGCCATTTTAGCTGCTTCTGGTAGACACCAAGAACCTTATGTACCTGAATTCAAGGATCTTCTAGCGTACAATAAAACATGGCCAGATAAAGTAACGCATTCTAAACAATTCCGAAGACCAGAAGATTTCTCCAAAAAGGTATATATCACCATGCAGATATAATTGCCTTAGTTTTTTACATTTTCTTTAAAGAATGTCCTTATAGTTGGAGGTAATATATCGGGTGTTGATCTTTCTAGGAGCTTAGAGGGGTTTGCAAACACAGTGACCGTTTCTATGCGTCAATATGATTCACCTCTTCCCATAATTAATATCCTTCGTGGAACAATTCCAAAATCGGTATCAGTTCGAGGTGATATCAAGTCTTTTTCGGACGAAAATGGAGAAGTAAATGGCAATATTACTTTTTCCGATGGTACTGCTCTTCGTGGGATAGATCATGTTATATTCTGTACCGGGTATGCTTGCAACCTTCCGTTCTTTGGCGAACTCCAAGTTTCTGAAGGAGGAGAGAACACATTGAAAAACTTTGGAAACATACAAGAAGGTCAGATACTCGCTGATCATAAAGAGCCATTAAATGTCTATCGTGAGGTATTTTTGGCATCCGATCCTACCGTTTCCTTTGTTGGCATGACTTCTGCATACACCCTGCATCCCCATTTCACGATACAAGCTGAGGCCATCGCAAGAGTTTGGTCTGGAAATGCTTATTTACCTGACACCCCTTCTATGTATAAGTCAATTTTAGAAGGCACACCATTGTGTACGACTTTTGATACCAATCTCTATGAAATACTGAGGAATATCCCATTCATTGGCTGGCTAAACACACATGCAAGGTTGATAAAAAGCAATGGTGGTCAAGAACTTCCAGTGTTGGAGAATTACCGCGATGACTTTGTGGAAGAAGGATATAGATATCAAACTATGTGGCCTGAAATATCCGAGAAACATATACAACAAACTAAAGAGAGGATTCGTAAGGAACAATTAAAAACAAAACGTTATGTATACTGAATAACGAAATGTTCATTTATTTATCAGTAAAGTAAAATAAATCGAAATAAATACATTTAGTTTTTAAAGTGTGATCGTGTGTTTATAAAATTAAGGTCTTTTTATTTAGAACAGAAAAGGATTTATATTCCACTCAATATAGCTTTATATTTAAAATGAATGCAGTCAACAATATGAATAAGTTAAATTAAATTAAATAAGGGACAATGTATATATGTAAAAAAAAATCTATGTATAAGTAAATTTATTTATAATATATATATATATATATGAGATTCTATTTTTAAATAGAATCATCTTCAGAAATATCTTTAGCTTTGCCAGAGATATCACTGATGTAGTTTATGTATAGTTCATCCTTTCTCTTGTTTTTGAGAGCTGCGTATGCTGCATGTTGGATAGATTTGAAAAAGTAAGGGTATCGGTCTTCAATAGAGGAGAATCTTCCATCCTCTGGTAGTGACTGTTGTAAGTTACAATAGCAAAGATTAGGTACAATGTCGGTTGCATCGCTGCTGGCATCATCAGATGATTCTTCCATGCTTGTATTTTTTTCCAGGTCGGTTACAGACTTTCTGTCCTCGTCACTATCAGAAGAAATACGTGATCTATTTCTATCAGTATCGTGTATATCTTCTATTACGACAACTTGTTGACAGTCTTCTTTATCGACGGAGTTCATGTAGTATTCATTTACTTTGGTACTGCAGCCATGTGTTCCGGGAAGATGGCCTTCTTCTTTTTTATGACTAAGATCGGAAATGTACATACCAGGTCTGTCAGGATGGGGACGTTGATATCCGAATCCACCGAATAAAAGCGCCTTTCGTACAGATATGGAGTCACCTGTAACGATATACCACTTGAGAGGCTGTCCTGAATATCTTTCTATTGCAACGGAAGCTGACAAAAGTTCTTCAAGTCCGGAAAAGTCCATTTGATGTACACCAGATAAATCGAGAACAATTGAATTCAAAAGAGGTTTCTGTGAGCTCTTGCCATCGTAGCTATTTTCATTCCAGCTTCTATCACCGACTTTCTCTGCTAATGGCTTTCCACGACGGGTTTCTTTTTTCACATGGTCCATGAGCTGCTGGAATATATAGGCGCCGTTTTGGAATACGAGGTTCTCTTGTGGCTGGAAGCAAATAATATCAGATTCAATAGGTTTTGTATACTTTCCAAGTATCTCATGATCAATAGGGGAGAAGAAGACAGGGTTTGAGGGCTTATCGTCATCAGACACAGATGTTTTTGTAAAAGATTGTTTTTCCTTTACTGGGTATTTATCCGCATCAAGTGATATGCATCCAAGAACATGGCATTTTGGTTTTGAGGTTCGATAAATCTGGACAATAATAGACAGGACAACAGGAACATATACACTGATATCAATTCTTGCGAATAATGAAATGAGGAAAGCAGCTGCATAGATAATGAATTCAATTGGATTTAAATTCCATAGCTTTTTCCATGTAGCAGGGCCAGAAACAAGGTCGGTGCAGGAATGGGAAATGATCGAACCAATGGTAGCATACGGTATGAATGTAAATGCAGGAGTAAGAACATAGATAGATAACCACACAATGGCTCCGACAAAAAAACTGGTTAATGGGGTACGAGATCCCGATTTAGATACAACAGCGCTTCGTGAAAAGGTTCCAGTTCCAGGGTAAGCACCGATAAAAGAACCGAAAACGTTAGCGAGACCCATAGCGAGCATTTCTTGACTCATATTTACTATTTAATGATAAAAAATTATGAGTCGCATGTTCCAAATACATATATATTTCTTTAAATTTACCTCTGTAATCAAAGACTTTTCCAAGACTAGTAGAAATAGCTCCGTGTTCCATAATCATGAGTACGACAAGACTAGGAATCTCAGGAAGCAGGGTCTGAATAAGTGACTTATTGATGGTAGGAGGGTGATGGCGTTCTAGACCTGGTGGTACAGTACCCAAGATGTGAAAGGGACTTTCTTCATACTTTCCAAAATGGTTGATAAGGAAGGAAATAAGTGTTGAAATCACCAAGTAGATAATTGCTCTGCTGGTGTTAAATATGAATATAGCACGCTTGTATTGAGGATATTTGACCATGAGTTTTTGGGAGTAATGTTTGATAATATATAGCCATACGAGTCCAACTAAACCGATGATTGCGTCGTAATGAGTTTTGTTCAGATTCTTGAGTATATTGATGAAGATAAGGTAAGTGGGCTCTAAGGTGTTAATACCAGAGATACCCATAATCTTGGCCATTTGGTTAACAATGATGGTTATACCACTTCCTGCCATAAAACCAGAAATAGCGGGTTGGCAGATAAAATTAAACAGGAAACCAAATCGAAACAATCCAAGAAATGTACAAATCAAGCCACAGACTAAACTCAAATTTGTAGCGAAATCCATGTAGGTCCATTCCCCTGATATAAATTGGGGTGTAGCTACGATTTTAGCAACTAATTGACCAACCATTAAAGATAAAACGGCACTACAACCTATACAAGAAGAATAAAAAAAAATGAGCAATCGCGGTTCTTATTATTTCGAAGTAAAAAAAAAAATTTTTTTTTACCTAAACTGACATCCTTCGATGTTCCAAAAAGCGGATAAGCAACTATACCAATGAGAACAGTGTATAAACCATAATAAGGCGGAAGATTTGCCATTGTTGCTATAGAACAGTATTAGTATAACAGTTCAGTTCATTCTTTTTTTTACTTAGTATAATACATACCATAAGCGAAGGCTTGAGGAAAAACCAAAATTCCAACTGTTAACGCTGAAATTATATCACCTGTAAACCAAACAAAATTGTATTTCGGTAACCAGTTGACTATGGGAAACAGGCTCTTTCCATAAGATTTTGCTCTGCTAGGTATAAGTTTTATTTGTTCTTTAGCGATATCTTTATATTTCGGTGGGGGAGTATCTATATATAGGGTAGACATGGTAAATAATAAATATGGAAGTTGGGTATGTCTTTTTTCCCCGTATTTATGCGTAGAAAAATGGTAAAGTAATATATTTAGATAAAAGAAATAAATCTGGCTCTTTTATATAGAGATAACAGATAAAATGCCATTCTCGGTAATTTCAATCATTGGTTATTGTCTAACTAAATTATTGACATTTATTTTACCCATGGTACGTCATAAATCCTTTTTTAATTTCTGTTATTTCTATCATTCAAACCACCAGTTTGCCACATGACGACTATAAATATATTTTCTAATATTGTTACTTTGCTTTTGTATACCAGTAATTGAGTACGTTTTGTAGGTTGTATAGTAAGCAAAGGTCGGTATCGACAGCGGTTTTTTAATTTTGAAAAGCTATCAAAATTGCCAACCAAGTATAAAGCACTGATTGCGGTTGGTTCCTCGGTTAGATAACTAAATCTCATTAGAGCAGGCCATAACCAGGGCCTGATTTATTACAAAAAGTACGGATTTTCATGTATCGTTATCGTAGTCTAATATGTATCTAAAAATATTGCTATTTCAAGTAATATCCTAAAACTCCACCCTCGGTTATTGGAACATCTTTGATTAAAATTATAAATAACATAGTTACATTGTAAAACTATGTTCTTTTTTCCAACGATGCTTTGTAGAGGCACGTTGGAGTGCATGAGACATTTTTTAACTCTTTATCGAAATTCTATCATGCCTTGTAAATGGTTTTTATTATCACCGTATTGTTATCATGAAGGTACTGATGACAAGATCAACGTGCCACAGGTCTAAACTTTATGTAAAAAGTATAGTTTTTATTATACATATTTATTAGATTCGACCTTAATTTGGTCATCTGAAAATCTCAAGGGGTTGTATAGTCCGAAACAAAACGCACTTTAACTTTGAAAAAGTTTAAATCTTGTGTAAATCATTTGATTTAATGATAATGAGGGGGAAAATGATGTCAACACCATTATAAAACGTTTGAAGCATACCAAAAGTTTATATAAAGTTCATTACAGGTTATACTTTGCTGCAGAAAACTTAAAATAGAGGTGATTCCCATAAGAGATTTGTAACTCTCTGCACAAAAAACCTTATATCCAGCATGCTACTTCGACGTCATAATAATAATAATAATAATAAAGTTTTGTGGTCTAAACATTAATTGTTATTAATTACACATTATATTGGCATCTAACACAAAAGAAGATTAAGGTACGAGTTAAGAGAAGGTAAACTAAAATGAAAAGTAGGCATGAGAATATAAGAGACATATCAAAGAAAGAAACTAAACAGTACTAGTTCAAGTCAATACCAATCATGGACCTGAAAACGACAAATCATGTTAGCATTAAAGTTTTACGGTGGCAAAGTGTCCTATCACCTGCCAGGTGGGTAGAACTAGCTCAATCTGACTTTCAACTTTTATTAATCTTATTGTGAATGAAAACAAATAAACAAATCAGCAATTTGTAACTTTAAATTGTGGTCCTTGGCACCTCTTTGCTGCAACTTGAGTGTTCTTTATCTTTTCATAACAATCATTGAAACGAAAGAAATTCTATACTCTCTAGTTTAAGTACTCGCCTGTTGTATAACATTATCTAAAAATTTAGACAAACTGATTACGAGTCAATGCCTGTTGAACATGTTCGCTCATGGGTTTTATCTTCAAATTCTTGGGAATTACATTATTTGAACATGAAACTTATCGCATCACAAAATGGTGCAATCTTATTTTTCATTTATGGTTAAGACCATTTGACTGACAACAATACTCAAAAATTCACAAAGATTTGACAATTACGCAAAGAAAAAAGATTCGAATACAAAAAATAAGATTTTTTCTGGTCATGTTCATTATAATATGTCACAATGTTTTTTATTTTAAAAAGAAAATACTTATTTATTTTATATTATTCAAGATTTCAAAAACCTTCAAGAAATCTAAACAATAAAAAGTTAAAAATATGTACACCAATTTAATCGTATTAGAAAGTTTAAAAGCATCTGATCAGAGAAATAATTACACGTTCTCGGTCATGTAAGAGCTCCGGGTTAGCATGGAATGTATTTCGCTCATCACTTCAGCAGTACAAAACAGTCATTACATTGAATAAATACTTACAAAATAAATAAGACCCTACACCATTTATCAAGTGATCTAATTTTTATAAACCAGGGTATCTAAAAGAGAAAATAATAAGTATTTCTATTTCTATTCATTGGCAATATAATGTTTAAAAAAACAAAAAGTTTCAAAGGAGTTTGTCAGAAAAAAGGGTAGAGCTGCATGTGTTATCGACAAGAACTATTCCGCCTGGGGCGGCAAAGCATTCATCATGGATTTTTACACTCCTTTAAATTGAATAAAAAAAAATAGAACTAATATTTACCTTCAAAACCGATATCGTTTCATACTATCGTTATTTTCCTTCCTTTATACTTGAGTGAAAAATTTTTTTTAGTGACAGTCTTTTTCGGAGTTCCGTGTAAAAAAGAAAGCGAAACTCGTCACGTATTACATTCCGCTTTGAGATGACATGTTGATCACTAAACCAATTTGACGGTAGATCACAAAAATATGCTCAACGTCTTTTTTTTTCTTCCGTTAAAGTAGCAATCAAAAATGAATGATTATGATAAGACTGACAAAAATAAAACGCCAAACAAATCGTCATAAATAAGTTACTGAAAAAGATAAAGAGATTAGTGAGGTCAATGTTGATAGACTTATTTGGTAAATGTCACTGCAACCATCTTTATGGTACTCCTCACTAAATATAGAGGACAACGCGCGCATTTTGCCAGAAACAATGACATGGTATCACCCCCTTTATTCTCTACAATAATGGTAATAAAAACCATGGTAAAGCTGCTGGTTTAGTTATCTTTTAAAAAGTGTAAGCCATTTGATCAAGTATATTATGATGGTTTTATCTCTACTCTTAAAGTATATGTTTCACACCTTTTCAAGATAAAGGCTTTTTTCAAATTAATTATTTGATACTGATACTAGGCGGTATGAGATCAAGGACTCTATTAATAGCAGCGCTTTCTATTTTATCCTTTATTAGTTTTCAGAGGATGTACTTAGTCTAAAAAAAG
>VCJH01001777.1:48639-60785 GCA_024140565.1 Backusella australiensis | reverse complement strand
GGACTTGGTTTTTTTTTATTTCGGAGAAAAAAATTACGCAGATTTGTTGTAGGGCACTGTACTTACCTTAAACGATGGCCCAAGTTTACATTCAATGTCATACATCAAGTTAATATTGGGACAATCATTGGTAGACTTTCCGTCGCTATTAGCATTGGCAAGGAGTTGATCAACAACAGCAATTGGATACTTGTATATCTAATAAAAGTATTAATTAGACTTTTTTTATTTATTTGTTTGTTCCTTACGATTCTCCAGCAGTTGTGATATCAGTCATTTTATGAGCAATCACATTTCTACAAAGGACTCCAAATACGCCGTTTACCGGGTACTTCTTTCTCTTACGATTGGAATAACCACCTTCTCTAAAGCTGCTATCCTTTTGAACATGACCATTAGTCTGATTTCTCTTATGATTAGAAATAAAAGATATTTGAGTAACAACATGTAAACGATGTGAAATTTAAGCAGGGAGCTTTAAATCGAAAAATTGGAGAAAAACCTAAAAAATTTCTGTCGTATATACCATACCTTAAGGTGGTACAATACACATAATTATACTTTCCGTTAGATCAACACACTAATCATTATCGATTTACTTATATCCTCGAGAGAAAAAGGCAAATAGTCATAAAATAAACGTTTATTATTCTAATATCCATTTTTATTTTTATACTGTATGTATCAACAATTAACGACGCTGTGTTTCCATGTTTACATTTGGAGGATTGCCACTATTATTATCGTCATTGATTGAAAGAGCACTCAAGAGCATGCTCAGCCCTGTTCTAAACGTATCCAAGTTTGACTCGTTTGATATGTGCGGATTCTCGTTATACTCGCGAATGGCAGCTTGTAGGTTGGCAAGATCTGATGCAATATTGCTGGTTCGTGCCAAAGGGTACACGGCTTTTATGGCATCGAGCTCTACGTTGGAAACATCAATGGTTATCTTACGAAGATTTGTGGCACCGTTATCATTAAGAAACATTAAGAATCTCACCACTGGAGAAGCTCCGTTGTCTGTGGTGAACATGTATGCAACAGGACAGCCAGTACCAGTGACAGGATGACGGACAACGATCGTATAAAGGAGGCACCTTCTGATATTTGTTGTCTTATGTGTAGCATCCAGGCAAACAAAACGACATTGTAGAAGAAGGTTCTTTTGCCATGGAGACATAAAACCAAAAGTGTAATCATTTTCAAACGAAGCACCGACGAAAGTACTGAACTTGTGATTCCTCTAGTTCTCGAAGCCATACTCGGATTGATGCTGCCTAGTCACTGTCTCTTATGTATATCTTCTCTTTGACCATCTTATACTCGTTATATACCATGTCGGGGTCGATTACTTGATTGCGGTGGATCGTATCATACCTGACATAGTTTGCCAATCCAGGTCTATTGGAAACGACTACTTGGACCTGACGGTGTGCAGGCGTTTCGATGTTGCGTTGCATGCTAGTTCGAACATCGTGGCAGAGAAAACCTTCTTGGAGCTTGGCTCGGATTATGTTCTTCATTCTTTCCGAGAGAGGTAAATCTGCAAAGTCCATTCTGGTACCGATACCTGCATGGTTATGCTCATTTTTGGACGAGACTTGAGGAACACCTGGATTTGATTTTAAGCAGGTGATCGTCATTTGAGCCTCGCATCCAGTTTTGACGCTTGCCTTTTGGATGGGTCTGGTATTTCCGGAGCTACCGCCAGGGACATGCCCATCGGTTGGTGGTGAGTCACACTTCTTAAAGCAGTGGTATGTTTTATACCAAAGGTAAGTGATATTCTTTTTACGTCTTTTAATAACGTTGCCGTTTGCATTCACTTCGTTTGTAGAGGCATGGCTATTCTCTGGATCGGTAGATACACCACTTGTAGGAACTCGTTTACCAGAATTCCATTTTACACCATAATCGATCAAGAACTTGTCAATGTAAGAGTGGAATTGCTTGACTGTGATCGTATCGGTGAGCGGGAGAGGTTTATAGGGATCTATTCTTATAATAAAGGACATTCTGTGCAGGTAGCTATATTGGGACTGTGTTTGTATATATATGAGTATATGCGTTTTTGTATAATATGGTGTTGTGATATACCTGGTGAATTTGGGGTGGGTCACTTAATAAAATGAGGCTTGTCTTTTTTTTTTCACAAAAAAACAGTGCTATTTATACTTTTTTCCTTCGATTTGTTCGCAATTTGAAAACTGTGACACTATCGCATATTCGACTATTGTTAAATCATCTACGTTTGCAACAATTAACCTAAAGTGCAATGATGTTTATTATTATTATTATATAAACCAAGACATGTTGTACATTATGATACTTGAATTCTTTGTTTGCTATTAAGAGATGACCAAAAAAAACCCCCATCATTCGTGTCACATACGGCTTAAATCCTGCTAAAATAATTAAATGCCCCAAATTTCAAACTGGTTAGATACAACCATTGAATAACATATATCACTCTACTTCGGTTTAAAACTTGCGAGTAAATAATATAGAAACATACGAGCCGCTATAAAGACATCTCAACAACTTGTTTTATTTTGTTTTTGCTAACAACTAGCTTTTATCTTCGAGACTGATCTTTGATTATCGAGACCGTTTATTCAAAAATACTGTATTAGAAATGTCAAACACCAATTGTCAGAGCGAGAAAAAAAAATTTTTTTTTTTCATTATCTTTCTCCTATTTGTTATATTTATAAACTATATTACATTTCGCCGCTGATAAGTAACAATGACAATGCCAACTAAACCGTATTCAACTGTGGCGAGATCTAATCCCAATGGCTCTCTTGTTAAGCCCACAAAACGGGTACCTGACACAACTGAGGCTGCCATGGAGAAGCGTGCTCGGTTCAACGAATTATTGGAGGCAAGGTAGAAGGCCATCGAAGACAATATGCCGATTTTTCCAGCTGAATGTATTCCTGCCGATTTGTCCTGTCCTGAGTGTACCAATCATTTGACCTTTGGGGACATAAGCAAGCTGAACACTCACTTGAAGGACTTTCGTCTTCAGAGACTTGAGGTCACTCGAGGAAGACCATCAAAAGGTGGCCCTAAGGCAGCCAAGGCAAGATACCGAGAGAAAATAAGGAACGAAAAAACTGCTGCAAAAGTCAAGAAAGTACTACGAGAAACAAGTCCAGGAACGGGAGGATAACCAAAACCGAAAAGAATTTGTAGAGCAGGTATAGGATCTCTTTAAGGCTTTTTATCTCACTGATGAGGCCACCAGCACGCGACCAGACCCAATAGCACAGAGAGTATTGTTCGATATGTACGTTAACGAAGTTTCTCGTGTTTTTGGTAGCGTGTTCAAGGCGATCGAAGTTCCGGACACTCCTACTAATCGTTTGGTGGTAGTGAAACTCTTGCTGGCTGGATTGGCGTTGCTCTTCCCTCATTATATCAGTAATAGGGGCACCTCTAATTACTAAAAATAAACGAAATTACGGTTGCGATTTAAATTTAAAGAAACGTACACACAAGATGATTGTATACCCCATTATTCAATCCACTAAAGCTCATTATTTAAGCTGTAGATTACCTTGCTGTAACTCAACGGCCAAAGGCTCTGCATGATTATAATTCAGTCACACTTATTCAATTTGGGGATCCGACATATTTAATTGTTCATACATGCATCATCTCTGAAGACGTGTTTTCTTAACAAATAATATTTTAAAATGTCCCAAACTTTAAGTAAGAAGGCTATGAAAAGCACGATATTACCGAACGCGCTGGTATTTACTGGCTTACTAAGGCTGGAATCAAACCAGCCCAAATTAGCAAACTCATGGACATCCCTGATAGCACTGTCCGTTGTATCATATCAGACCAGAAAGAAAACGGATGTATTAATACCAACAAAAAAAAGGAAGAGTCCAGTTAGAGATGACGAAAGATTGGGCCGCCACATTGAGAATCTGGTCGATGAAGAGCCCTTCCAAACATTCGACGAATATTTGGAGATTTTGAACAATGGCGGTATGGGTCCTCTTCACGTGTTTAAGCAATAATTGATAAATACCTCAAATGTACTAGTAAACTGACGTTCAATCATTTTTCAGCTACCAATGAACAAGCCATCGAGACGTTATCTGTTTCTCTCCTGAATAATAACGCGATCGGTATTCAGAGACACTGTGTAAAACTTTATAATGATTCTGTCACCCATTATAGACCAGGGAAACCTCTTGTCGGAAAGTAAGTTTGAACTTTCATAGCTTCTTCACTTTAATATAAACTTGTTAAAATTAGGGTTGTAAAGACAAGCGAGCGATTCAAAAACATCCATAAAATTGTTAAACAAAAAGTATGCGCGATTAAGATAGCCCATAATTTTTATATTCACCTGCTCTTACAATTTTTTTAGACAAAGCTCAAGCACAGACTAAGATTGACATCACTTGTACAAACAAGAAGCCAGGTACGTACTGCCCAGCCAATCGCCCAGACTCAGGAAGAAAATGAAACTGAAGAGCAAGATGTTGAAGAGTCTGAAGAGGACGGCCAAGCAATATGTGAACTAGTCGATATAATCAAAGAGGCAGGAGAGTCATTGTCTTCGAAAGACACCGTAGTCCACAAAGAGTTTAAGAAGCTTGCAGAATCATCTTGTATCAATCTGCTTGATGAGTCATTTTCATCTTTATTTCGAAGAGCCATCCCTGCCCCGTATTATAAACGCATTATGGACGCTTGCACTCAGAACAAGGCAGAGTTTGAAACATTATATAGTGAGGAAATGGAGAAAGTCATCAATATGGTGTTTGATAATATAAAGAAATATCGATACAAGTAAGTGACAAATGGAAGATAAAGCTTTAATAACTGATGAATCAAAATAGTGAAAATATAATCAATCTATTGGGCTATCTTGACACCGAGAAAGCAAAAATCACTAATAAATCATCGGATCAATATCTAAGAGCATCTGTGTCGGATTGTCCCAATATAAATCCCAATCTGGACAGGATTTTACAAGTCCAGACAGGACATTCCAAAGCTGCTGTTTTGGCTTGTCCTAATATTTTTTTAAAAAATATATTACAGCTCATATTGTCCCAATGGAATCCAAGTTCGGATTTCAATCAGACAAGAAAACTGAAAAATTTCATTCCAGATTTTTTTGAGACAATCCGAAAAAGCGTAATATTCAAAAATAATCCAATCTCAATTGTGATTTTTTATAGTTTAGACAATCCGACACAGATGCTCTAATATTACGTATTATTGATGAAGTGTAAGTGAATCAGTCAAGATCTACATGTCGTTTTTATTAATTAGTTATTGAATCAATGTATTATAAAATAGAATTAAAAGCTTCAATGCATACACAAACGAAGCAAAAGAATCTGAATGCATCTACCTACGTAAATTCGCACAAATATTGGATCAATTGTTATTGACAACAACCATGATCGTCACCTATGATGGAGAAACCGTGTCCAATGCAACAAGGAGAATGCTTATCGCGAAGGGTGAAGAGGTGGATTATGGACGTCGAATTGATTTGATTGTCAAAACTAAAGGAGATACACAATACGAATTAGCAGCGAACGAATTCAAAAGAAGTGATATATCTAACGATATAATGAAATACCAGCAAAGTAAAAACATCCGTATCAACACATGCATTAAAAATGAAATTGACCTGCTCTTGAAAAATTACGATACACGAATCAATTACTTTGACTTCGAAGGTAGACACGCCTACATCTCCCAACTATTTAGCTTTGAAGGATGCTACATTGCTTACAAAGATGGCTCATTTACAATACCCAAGAACCTTATTCAGTTGGATGGTTTCCGCTCGTCATTGATCAACCTGTATGCTTGGAAAAATGCCACGATTAAAAATAGCCAAAATGTTCTTACTGCCATTTCTGATGAAGAAGCCGTTTATGGTGTAATCGACATCGCTGATGATCTCCCCCCATTTTGCTTGTCCCCACCCAGAAAGTCACATGTAATCCCTGCTGAAGTATACCTGTCACCATCAAAGAGCTCCAAGAGAAGATAAATGTTGTTATTTTATTAATGTTATGTAATACCCAGCATGTACAATGAAACACGATTTCGTCATGATAAATAAATATAAACAATGAACAACGATAATAAAAAATACCAAGTGGCAATATAATAGCGCAGCGAGATATCTTGACTACCTTTTTAAGCATTTGAGGTATTAGTAATACCAATGAGCTTATTTTTCAATGTGGAAGCATCAACCACTTGTTCTTAAGAGATGTGGCCTTTTGAATCAAAATCATATTTAGTTACATCGTATTTAGTAAGCTGGCATGAACTTAAAAAAGTTTTTCTTTTTTTATGCTCAGTGCGGTGAGTTGCTCCGGTCAAAACAATCTGGCCTGATTTTCTTTTATTTTTCTCGTTTTGCTTTAAAGCAAGCATTGCAGGCATTTAAACTGTTTTCGTTGTTTTTAAGTGCAATTAATTTCTTTATATTATTCATGGTATTCGAGTACAGTTTAAAAATGCATTGCTTGATACTTTGCATGCGACAATAGCAATAAAAAATAATTATAAAAAAATTATAAAATCAAATTCGGCCGCCGTCTCCGACCTTCTCCTCTCTTTTTATAATTTTATTTTTATATTGTTCTTCTTTTCTTTTCACTCTTACTCTTAGTAAATAGAAGCAGCTTAAAAGTAACAATAATAATGGACGACCCTTCCTCTGCTGCATTGTTCGACACCACCGATTTGATATTGCTGAGTGCTATCGGTCTCGGCACCGTTGCTTGGTTTAGTCGGCACCAAATAGCAAAATTGATTTTTAAGCCCAAAGAAACTGAGGTCGCAACAACGCCAGCAGCACCCAAAAGAGAAACCAACTTTGTTAAGGTTATGGAGGAACAAGTGAGTGTTTATACTATTTTAATGTTGCCATTTAAAGAATATGTGGAAATAAAAGGGGCGGGCGGGGTCATCAACTTTTTCATCATCATCATCATCATCATCATCATCATCATCATCATCATCATCATGATTGAAATGCTAATTGTGCCAATTTGCTCAGGGTCGCAGGGTAATTGTGTTTTATGGTTCACAGACCGGTACAGCCGAAGACTACGCTTCCCGCATTGCAAAGGAATGCTCTCAGCGTTTTGGTGTCAGTTGTATGACAGCTGATATTGAGCTTTACGATATGACCTATCTCGATACAGTACCAAAAGACAAATTGGTCATTTTCGTATTGGCCACTTATGGCGAGGGCGATCCCACCGATAATGCGGTGGAGTTTTGGGATCTCGTGACTGAGGAAGACCCCTCCTTCTCAGAGAGTTCGGATGACAAACCCTTGTCCAACCTGAAATACATCATGTTTGGTTTGGGCAACAAGACATATGAGCATTACAATGAAGTCGGCCGTAGAGTGGATAAGCATTTGGCATTGTGTGGTGCACAGCGCATTGGTGAGCGCGGCGAGGGTGATGACGATGGTTCAATGGAGGAAGATTATTTGACGTGGAAGGAAGATATGTGGTCGGCTTTCTGTGAGGCAATGGGCGTCGATGAGCATTCTGCAAACTCTGGCCCTAGAATTCCTATTTATCAGGTTGAAGAATTGACTCAGTATGAAAAGGATGATGTTTACTTTGGTGAACTGTCTGAGAAGCCAAAGCCTAATTCGTAAGTTATTTTTATGATTATTATGATGACGATTATTAGTATTTTAACGTAATGTGTGTCTTGATTAGTAAGATTGTTTATGATGCTAAGCGTCCTTTCCTTGCACCAGTTACAACACGCGAATTGTTCCACGGTGCTGATCGCCACTGCTTACATGTTGATATTGACGTGAGTGATTCCAATTTGGGTTACACTACTGGCGATCATGTTGCCATTTGGCCTACAAATAACGAAGTTGAAGTCAATCGCTTGGCCTCTGTTTTGGGTTTGACAGACAAGTTGGATGCTGTCATAAGTGTTCAAGCAATTGATCCTACTGCTCCTAAAAAGTACCCTTTCCCTGTGCCTACTACATATCGCGCCATTTTCAGATACTATTTGGAGATTTGCGCTCCGATTTCTCGCCAAGTATTGAATTCTTTTGCTGAGTATGCACCCAATGAGCAGGCTAAAGCCACTCTGGTCAAGTTGGCCAGTGATAAGGATGAGTATCGTGTACATGTTGGCGATGCTTGCCGTAATTTGGGCGAGGTGCTTCAATTGGTGACAGATAATGATCCTACTCCTGGTCTTTTCCAAGCTGTTCCATTTGATCTTATTGTTGAAACCATCAACCGTATGCAGCCCCGTTTCTATTCAATCTCTAGCTCTGCAAAGGAGAGCCCAAAGGTTATTTCCGCTACTGTTGTAACCTTGGCTTACCAGCCTACTCCTACTCCTGGCCGTACCGTTTATGGTGTAAACACAAACTTTTTGTATGGTGTTCATATGCAAAACGAAGCTCTTAGTAATCAAGAAAATATCCCTGCTTATGAATTGTCTGGTCCTCGTCAGACTTACCTTGGTCCTGATGGTATCTGCCGTAAGCTACCAGTCCATGTACGCCACTCACAATTCAAGTTGCCCCGCAATCCCAGTGTGCCTGTTATCATGATTGGTCCAGGCACAGGTGTTGCTCCCTTCCGTGGTTTTGTCCGTGAGCGTGCTCTCGATAAACGCAATGGTAAACCTGTTGGCCCCACTATTTTGTTCTATGGCAGCCGTAATCAAGCTAGCGACTTTTTATATGCTGATGAATGGCCAGAGTTATTTGAAACTTTAGGTTCGGAATCACGCATCGTCACTGCCTTTTCTCGTGATCAGCCTCAAAAGATCTATGTTCAACACCGCCTTCAAGAGCAGGGTCAAGATCTTTGGCAACTATTGCAAAAGGGCGCATATATCTATGTTTGTGGTGATGCTAAGAGCATGGCCCGTGATGTCAATCAAACATTTGTCAACATGGCTGTCGAATTTGGTGGTATGGATAATACCAAGGCTCAAGACTATGTAAAGTCTTTGAGAACAACCGGTCGCTACCAGGAGGATGTCTGGAGCTAATTCCCCATTTCTTGTGTCCGTGTGTGTCTGTGTGTGTGTACGCGCGCGTGTGCGTGCGTTTAATTATTACTAATACCTGGTTTATCAGCTCATTCTAGAATTTTTTATTTTTTATTTCTATATATGCATTTCATTATTAAATAACCAAATCCCCCTCTCCTTTCTATACAACGAACGATTGGAAATCATCCTGTTTTGGGTTTTTCGTGTTTTGAAACTAATATTACTGTTTACCCACTGTAATGTAGCATCATACTTACATTAGAACCTGGAGTTTAATGATTTGAATATGAATTGAAAATGATGTTTACAGTTTCTAAAGGGATACTCAATCCATAACAAATGGATGTTGTTGCTTTATTCAAAAAAAGGTTATTCCTGAGAACAATAGACCGATTTTTATTTTTATTTTTTTTGATACATGTAATAATTGTACTTGTAATGAGACAAGCCATTTTTATTTAATTGGTACACTAGTACCAATATATATATATAATATAAAAACAGTACACACTGACCTCGATAAACGCATAGTCTGCACAGACTGTTTCGTATGCAATATGCATTTATCCATCCGCTTTTTAATTTTCTCATGTTCTTAAAAAAAGGCTATCTGATCAATCCATCCATAGTAAAGACGTGACATTTTTGTACAGAGACAAACAAATAGACGGAATAAAAATTTTGAGTTCTCCAAGATGGAAGATTCCTTCTCTCCAGAAAAATTCAAACGGCACCCGCAAATCTGATGCAGTAGTCCTTGGCTGTGTGGGAAAATGGATTACAACTTACCGCTTGACAGGCAATGTTTCATACAGAAGCAAGTTCCCTTTGTACTACTCACCGATCCATTTTCCAAAAATCCTTTTGATGTAACTTTTCGTTTGTAAGAATAATAAAAGTCAAGGTAGGGTTATAGTTAGACTATCATTTAATGGCTGATTTGGGAAACAAGCACAGATATCTTGGGAATCCAAAACTTGGTTTGTGCACAGCAAGAAAAAAAAAACTCTAAACTTTTAAGAACAGTTTAATAACAACGATAAATGCTGTGCGCCGATAAAATAAATTATTTGATTATATTCATATGAAAATACCAAGCTTTTATTAAGTATTTTACTTTATTGTTTAGTGTTATATTATTGAGGTTTCGATAAAGGTATAAGTACAAAGAATGGGTTTAATATCGAGATAAACATAAAAAAGAAGGAAATTGTATACAGTTTTATAGGATATGTATTATATGTGTATGTGTATATGCGATTGGAGATTGTGGCGGAAAAAAAAAAGAGTAGATCAGCATTACAAATAAGCAGATGCTGGGAGTGGTGGGGGAAGTGTCTTGGGAGGCGGTAATTGTGGTGGTAACACACCTGATAATTTGTACGCAGAACCATTAAAAGGTCTATTTCCTTGCACAGGATTATACCTGGGATAGCCGGTCTCCGTATAAGGCGAGGGAGGCGGACTATGCATTGAATTATAGCTAGAAAAGTAAGGTGGGTATTCATTTGTTGTTGATGAGCTACTACGAGGGGACGATAAGCTCATGTCGCTTTCATTTGATAAGTATACATCTGATCCTTTTCTATTCATATTGTCGTTAAGAAAAGTACCCGGTTCATCTGCATTTAACATTGCAATCACATTTTTAATACGGCTGAGCCAAAGCTTCATGGTATCTGCGTCGTCTGCTTGGAGAAACCAACGAGATGACTCTAGTGACGATGTCTTCATTATTTCAAGACAGAAGAGCTCTCCACTGAATTGATCTGTGACAAAAGCATGCGTATTTTTGGTTAACTCGAAAAACTCGCGGTATGAATCCGGTGTCTCACTCTTGAACGTATATAGCATCCGATCTACCAGAACAACATATCGTCTCTTTTGACTTTTAATAAAAGAGAAGCCGGGCATTACATGCTTTGTTAGCCAGGAGCGACAACTAGCATGTCTAAGAATTAGTTTGATGTTAACACCCTGTGATGTTGGTTTGAATGTTGCCGGGTTGTTTAAATCAACGCTTTCGTCCTGTGGATATGAGTAAGCTGCCTCTGTAGAATTCATGGATGTACTGGTTGAAGAAGAGGAAGAAGACGAAGAAAATACTCTGGTAAGAATATTTGGCTTTATATTACTTTTTCGTTGGCTTTGTGACTGATAGGTGTGTATTGTATCCATGAAAAACGGGAGATTTAAGGTAACAAGAAAAAAGATTATCAAGTGAGAGAAAAAAAGGGGAAAGAATAAAGTGATGGAATTACATGGTTCTTGAAGTAGCTAGAATTGAATCTCAGCACATACAGAAATCCAATGGATTGGCTTAGCAAAGATACTCATGAGAATTTCTTGAAATCGATTCAATTCACATTTGGAATACAAGAAATTATTTTTTTACATATTTGAACTTCTAGTATCACTTAATCAAAAAAACATTGTTTAACCCTGTCCACTCTTCAGCAATTGTACACTTTGCAAGTTCCACAATTCAAAGAGCGTTCCACGATTCTTAAAATATTTACTTATTCTGCTTATTTGTGCCCAAGAAAAAAGTTAATTCTTTCAAAGAACTTACATAATAACTTTTTCAAGTTAATCCCAAATTGTGACCATCGAAGCAATATCTCATATAAAATTTATATTGATTTGCAGATCTATTTTATATAAGCAAGGTAAAACATGCATTGTTGAGGCACAATCATATATAGCTGGGTCAGATGGTTAAGCTGAACCACAGACCCACACTGCTTTTTCAATACAATAAATGGATAAGCAATACTAGGCGCTTTCTTTTTGCTATTCTGACGAGAAATATTATTTAATGGATTATAAACTTACTATATGTTGAATTTACAAATACTTAATCAAGTAAAATCTATTGTCTTCGAAACTGACGGATTTAGTAAAGGTTCTTGTAACACCCCCTTTTTTTTAGATGCTTTGACCGTGATTCTCATTGTATTCCTTGCGGAATTTAGAAAAAAAAAATAGTTGTGTAATATCATGCCATTCAAGCAAAAGTTCCCTGGAAGCAAAAAATCTCCATAGCCAAAACTTTAAATTGTTCATAAATATCTATCTTTTGGAAA
>VCJH01001777.1:21638-35605 GCA_024140565.1 Backusella australiensis | reverse complement strand
AAAAAAAAAAAAAAGGTTAGAATCAAGTCATTTATATGTTTAAATGTAACAAACATTACATGATGTGTTGACAACAGTGGCAGTTGTATTGAAAGCATATTGAATTTCTACCAAAGCAGGAAGCTATAAGAAAGTTGGCAAAAGTAAGCATTAGAAACGTGATATCTTCCATGTATATATGAACTTACATATATCGTAGATGACAGAGGTGCACTATAGTTTTAAAAATAATAAAAATAAAAATCAGTTGGTGGATCAAATAATTAACACATTTCTATATAGTTACGTTGATGTAGCAAATGCAACTGTTAATAAAATAAGTCTTTTCTTCAAGTTTGAAAACTGACGTGGATCTGATTCTAAATCGTCTTTTTTCCAGAACATCCAAACAGGAGAAGACTTGTTTGGGATTGCTTTATTCTCTAAGGTTTGCTCATCCTTTATGGTTTCTTCCTTTGTTTCCATACTGACAGATATATTATCAGATGCAACTCTAAGCGTGTTCTCTGTAGCTATACTATTATTCCTTTCTATCTTTCCATTCTTGTGAATGGATTCTGAAATGGATTCTGACATGTTTGAAAAGCTAGTTTGTAAGGGATTTATGAAAAGAAATAGACTGATTTGATAAAGTTAGAAATGTAAAAAAATTATTCAGATTTTATGCTCGCATTTTATATGTTTTGTATGGCAAAAGACGTATCGACTACGCTCGGCACTCGTTTACATGAATTACCATTTTGAATCAAGTAAGGGAAATTATTTTTTCCACGGAATTGGACATATACTTTAAATCTTTATATCAGATCTTTTTGTATATACAAAAGTGGTAATATGATGTCAGTTGCCTTTTTTTTATGGCTCCTTATCTCCCCACTCTACTTGTAACCAATAATATTACACAATTTATGCTCAAGTTGGTTTCCATACGTCTCAAATCCCAATGCGTTGTTTTTGATGGCATATTGACTTTATGGAAACGTTTTTTATATTTTTATATTTTACTCTTGGTTGCTATTACACATATTTCTTAATACTAAGCCGAATTAAATTGTAAAAAAGTTCACAGGAAGAGTCAACTCACACGTACGCATAGCAAAAGAGTACTTTAAGCGAAATCAAAAGCGCAGTTAATTTCTTTAAGAAAAGAAAAGAAACTATACTAAATAACAAAGAAAAGATGACGGAAATGGAAGTAAAATGGGTACAAGCTGAGTAAAATATTCATTTTAGCGATTCACTTACCAACCTGTCCATTTTCAAATGAAATCTATTGGCTATAACGGATAGTAATATTTACAAACAATTTTTTTACAGCCTATCCAATAATAATCATTTATCATTTCGGAAGATTCTCTCTGATGCACGCTTTTGCTGTTGGCCATTTGTTGAAATCTGATAACTTTTCATTCAATTTTATTTTAAGGATATATATTTAAGAAAATAGTCCAATCAAAGTGCTGGATCTTTGCAACACTTACAGTGCTCTCAATTTACCAAATTTTTGAAAACTTTTTCTAACTTTTCGAGTTATTTTGGACACATGTGTAAGACCAAGTTGCCCAAGATAATGGAACCAGCTTGGACAGCTTTTCGGAAATAAATTAACCACAATTTACAAATCATTTGATCAGCTTCTAGTAAAGTTTTACAGATTTTTTATTCAATAATTTAGGGAATGCTTTGATCGAATATTGGGTGAGGTCTTTAAAAGGAGTAGAAGTGAAGTATTTGATCAATAATTCAAATAAACAAGGACAGAAAAAGGCTAAAATTTTCAATGTAAAAACATCAAGTCACCTTTTATATCATTTTATATACAATAAATGTTAAAAATCATGATAATATATCATTCTAAAAGCATTTGGCTGACATATCCGGTAGAATGATTTTCATTGGCCCAAAAAATATTTTTGTTTCCTTGTTTTTTTTTGTTTTTTTTTTTGTTTTCCTACTCACTCACTTCTTCAAGTAAAGAACAATGAACATTAGACAAGCAACTGTAAGATACTATCATTACTACTTATAAAATAACCGGAAACATAATACAATACATGGATAGGTTGAGGACTTGATGTACATTCAAGCATGTAACTTGCTTGATTTACCAGAGAATTACCAAATGAAGTACTGTAAGTCATGACCTTGTTTCAAAAGGTGTCGAGTTTACTCATTCAACCCAATTGCAGATTTGTACCATGCTCTCACCTGGCCACAATTGTCTTATGTTGCTGAAAATGAAGATGGCAAGATTGTGGGCTATGTTCTTGCAAAGATGTAAGTGACTGCACTATATTGGAGTAGCAAGAGCGAGTTGTTTAACTATAAAATATACAGGGAAGAAGATCCTAATGTACCACCTCATGGACACATTACTTCTCTTTCAGTCATGAGAACCTATCGTCGTCTTGGTCTTGCACAAAAGATGATGATTCAGTCGACATTGCAAATGAAGGAGGTCTTTGGCGCTCACTATGTATCACTTCACGTAAGAAAGACCAACAGAGCTGCTATTGGTCTCTATAGAGACTCGTTGAAATTCAAGTAAGTCGTGGTTGATGTTGGTAGATACAAGGGTTTCAAACCATTTAACCAATGTGTTTTGTGTGTGTGTAGAGTACACGACGTTGAAAAGAAGTATTACGGCGACGGTGAAGACGCGTTAGCCATGCGTTTGGACTTGGACGAGCCTGCTTTAAAGCCTAGAAAAGTAGTTGAGGAAGTGAACTTGTAAAATATATAATAGATTTTTTTTTTTGCGTTGACAGAATACCCTTTGTTTTGTGTTTGAGATGTTTAAACTATGTAAAATGGAACTTGCAATCACATTGTAAGCAATCAGGGCCTTTGAATGGTGATGATAACGATGAGCTATGGATACCAAATGAGTTTTTACTCCCCTAACAATGGCATGGCTACCATCATGAATAGCTGGTGATTTGCACCCAAAAATGTAAATAGTCACGTGTTTACGAATTTATAGTTGGCCGAGAAAGTCGTTTTCTCCCTCTCTCTTCTCTAGTTATTTTTTACTACTTTTTTTTTCTTTCTTTCTTATATACACATATAAAACAAAAAAGAAAAACAAGAGTACATTTGAGAATATCTTTTGATAAAAGAAGTGAGTTTGCATCTTTCAAATCAATAGCAGTTTTTTTTGAAAAAAAGAGATGGTTTCTATTTTATAAATAACAATAATAATAAAAAGCTGACGTGTTCTTCTTGTTTATTATTTCTCCTTCTTATTAACTTAGCGTATTAATATTTTAAGCGATGACAGAGTAAGCGATATTGTATTCACGTTTGATATATTGAGTGACTCACAAACACATAAAACCATCCATAGTATAAACGATGCTGACCAGGCAGAAGGCGTGATCAGCAAGCTGATATTGGAAACAGGTTATGAATGCTGCAGCTCTGTTCAATCTGTGCAAGAACTGCTTTCAAAGTCGACTGTTCTCATTGATGAGCAACAAGTTGCAGAGACGCTGGGCTGTATGGCTCGTACTTACACCAACATGACAGGCGTCGGCAATGGCTCTATGCAGCAGGGTTCAAGCTGGAATGTAGAGAACTTTGTTACCGTTATAAAGGACCAGGTTAGTTTGTGTATAGGTGAATGATTCATACAAGTAAATTAAACCATCATTATGTATATGACACGTAAAACACACAGGCACCTCACTTGAATTGGCATAAAGTCATTGAAGAATTGGATTATGAGCACTTTTTCCTTTATGATGCCAAGGGTTTGGATATTTTAGTGCGAGCATGGAAAAGCGGGCCAAAGGTAATCATAGCATATCATAATACCATTTCCAATACTAACAATGTGATGCATAAAGGGTGCTGAGCCGTTCCCTGCGAACCTGTTCTTTGGTCAATGGAAGAATCTAAAGGGCCAGTTAAGCGCCCTTTATCAAATGGCAAACGTATCGACAAATGTCCTCAATTTGCTCCAGTGCTCAAAACAAACTGTTATTGATACCAATGATTTTGCAAATGCAAGTGTGCATATACGCTCCATCGTCTCACAACTCGTCGTGGAACAGCTCAATTCGCTGGATTTGATTGAATGCGTGATCAGGCTGGCTGACACGTCTGTGGCCGACGATGTAAAAGTGTTTCTAGACATGATGACTGGAAAGGTGCCTGAGCTTGTGTTTTTGGGTTTGCTTCAAATAGAGGTAAAATGTCACAATTTATTCACGTAAAAATATGTTATTAAATACAAGTGCAATTCATAGCCTGTCACAAGCCTTATTCATGAAGACTTGATGAGCCGATTAACCAGCTTTTACTTTGCAGGAAATGCAAGCACGGTGTTAGTCATGACAAAGTTTTGTAAAGTAAAACCTGAATTGTTTAAAAAGAATATTCTGGAGCTTTACAGTAAAGATCCTACGTCCTTAACTCGCATCTTGGCCTTTGTTCATGAATTAAAGGTAAGCACCCTTTTTAAGTATAAGCACACTCATTAAATCAATATAAATATGAATGTAGATCTTGCCTCAGATTCTTGATATGCAGCCCTTTATATTTGCCATTGACTTGGCTGCTTTGGCTGCTCGTCGTGAATATTTGAATTTAGAGAAGTGGTTACAGGATAAGATGGCTGAGCAAGGTGATATGTTTGGTCAGGCTTGTTTGAACCTTCTGAGTAGAAAGGTAAGGTCGGAACTCGCTAGACAGGACGCCAATGCAGCACTTCGCACAGTGCCATTGTCGGTGGAAGTAGTGGGTGTTTTCATCAAGGTGCTTTTGGAAAGGTAATTATTGGGGAAATGAATCGATATTTTACATATTAATTCATTGCATCAATTAGTAATTTGGGCCGTCATGAGAAAGAACTTGTACGAGATATACGCTCCACCTTTTTACAAATAGCCCAGAAATCCGGTCCTCCACAAAACAGTCTTATCGAAGCACCAGAGCCAAATTCGAGCCAAGTCACCTTTAAACAGGAAATCGAAGACGAAGCAAATTCTTACTATGAACGCATTTACAGTGGCGAGATTACGATTGATGAAATGATCCAGCAGCTCTATAAATTCAGAACGTCTAATGATACACGTGAACAAGAGATATTTGCTTGCATGATCCATAATCTGTTTGATGAATACCATTTCTTCCCAAAGTACCCCGACAAAGAGCTGGGAATCACCAGCATCTTGTTTGGTTCACTGATCCAAAACCAGTTGGTCGCTTATGCACCCCTCGGTATGGCGTTACGCTATGTCCTTGATGCTTTGGGAAATCCGCCCGGTTCCAAAATGTACAACTTTGGTCTTCAAGCTTTAAACCAATTTAAATCACGTCTTCCTGAATGGCCCCAATTCTGCACTCACCTTATCCAAACACCTTCTTTACAACAGGGCAATCCTGAACTTGTCGCCTTTATCAAACAAGCAGGTAGAATGGCAGAGGAGGAATTGACTGTGCCCGATACAAAGCCAAATCAAGTCGTCGCCGAAAGTGCTTCTGTTTTCACCGCAATTTATGTTCCGGAAATCCCAGTTTCTCTCCAAGAACAGCCTATTTACTACGTCACCCCGAACGAACAAACCCAGGATAAGATATTATTCATCATTAATAACGTTGCACTAAATAATCTTCCCAGTAAATCATCCGAGTTGAAGGAACAGTTGGAGCAGACGGCATATCAGTGGTTTGGCCACTATCTTGTTGTGAAGCGAGCTAGTATCGAACCCAATTATCACGAACTGTATTTGCTCTTGTTGAAATCTGTCAATAGCCGATTGCTCTATCAGCACGTCTTGCGCGAGACTTTTGCCAACATCAAAATCCTATTAAACTCAGAAAACACCGTGTCCTCCTCTTCAGAGCGAGCCCTGTTAAAGAACCTGGGTGCCTGGCTAGGCGGTATGACGTTAGCGCAAAACAGTCCCATCAAGCAAAAGTACATTGGCTTTAAAGATCTATTGTTAGAAGGCTATGACACCAATCGCTTGATTGTGGTGATTCCATTTGTGTGCAAGGTTTTGGAGCAAGGTACGAAAAATAAGGTATTTATACCTCCAAACCCGTGGGTGATGGCCATCTTGAAATTACTGGTTGAACTTTATCAACACGCCAATCTTAAACTGAATTTGAAATTCGAAATTGAAGTATTATGCAAGACTCTTTCAGTGGAACTTAATTGTAAGTATAGGAAACAAGTGTAAAAAAAAGAGGGGGCTATAAAAGGGGAGAGGGGAAACAATATACTAAAACTGATATATACTTATAGCAATTGAGCCCACTCGAGTACTCAAGGATAGAAAACGTAAAGACCAGGCGCAGACAACATCTGTAATTGCTAAAGAATCGCCTTTTATGGCAGCATCTCGCCCAATTCCAAATTTGATTCCTCAGCAACAGCAACAGCAGCAACCTACCGCTGCCGCTGCCGCCGCTGCCTTCGAAAATGCTAATGCAAACGCAAACACTTCTGAAATGGAAGGTTCATCATTTTCTGTCCCCAACCTGGGTCCTTATCTTCAATTCAATCCTCAAATTCCAATGTACACAAACCAGCCCAATTCAAAGCGCTGGGTGCTCCAAGCTGTTACCCAATCTATCCGAGAAATCATTGGCCCAGTTGTAGACCGATCTGTGGCCATCGCCTCAGTGTCTACCAGAGAGTTGGTTGCTAAGGACTTTGCTGTCGAATCTGACGAGATCAAGATGAGAAAGGCTGCTCATTTAATGGCTCAAAGCTTAGCAGGTAGCTTGGCCATGGTCACTTGCAAGGACCCCCTTCAAAATAGCATGGCAAACCATATGCGTACTTTATTTATGTCAAATGGACTCAGTGAGGCTGTTGCTGAACAGGCTGCCGTGTTGACAGCTGCCGATAATCTCGAATTAGCTTGTGCTGTTGTCGAGAAAACAGCTATGGAAAAAGTCATTATGGAAGTGGATGAAGCCTTACTGACTGCCTACACCAATCGCAAAAAACACCGTGAGCAACGCACTGGTCAACCTTACTTTGATATGGAGATTTTCTCAGCAGCAAGATACCCTTCCAATCTGCCCGAACCTCTTTGTCCCAAGCCTAGCGGGCTCTTGCCTGCACAACTCCGTGTTTATGAAGACTTTACACGCATTCCACGTTCTGTAGGAGCCTCTGCAGGCCAAATGATGGATCAAGAACGTACTTTACGTACAAATATGATGAACCGTCCTGACGTTTACGGAAATTACAACAATACCCCCACCAACTTTGATGGTAACCAGCAGCAAGCCAGCGCCCATCAGATTCTCGAAAGATTCGCCCAGTATGTAAACGAATTGGACAAGCTGTTGAGTGTCACCAATGTAACTGGATTCAATTCACTTCCTATTCAGCATGATATTGTTACCTTGGTTCGCCATATTCCCCTTTTAGCAATGTCTAGTTTTGATAAAGCAGAGGCTGCTAGAACATTTGCCCAAAAAGTGGTTCAGCTTCTTTACAAGAGCGAAACTCAATTGAGCAGAGAAACATATGTGATTTTACTGGAAAGATTATGCGAGGTGTCCCCAAATGTTGGTGTCTTGGTTACTTCTTGGTTAACACATGCCGATGACGAGCGCAAATATAATGTACCTGTTACTATGGCTTTGATCAAAGCAAACCTTATCGACTTGCCAGAGCAAGATCAAGAATTGGCCATCTTGATTGATAGCGGTCGTATGAGTGCCATTGACTTCACCGCTCGATTGATCCGTGCTTGTTTATTCGGTGAAACACCCCTAGTAGGTCGACAGGACTTTATGGCTTCCTTGGAAGCTCTCCATAGACTGCGAGGCAATGTTCCTGACACAGTGATTTTACTAATGGAAGAGATGCGTCGCCGTGCCACCTCTAATCTCCCTGTTGTGCCTCAGCCCATGCTTGATGGAAATGATTTACAGGATGAGGCTGGTCTTGAGGAGCGCTTACACTTCTTCTTTACAGAGTGGGTTCGCTTATACCAGCATCCATCAACAACCGAAAAAACCCTCAATGATTTTGTGCTTCAACTTTCCCAGCAAGGCATATTCAAGATGGAAGACGCATCCTCTTTGTTTTATCGCTTCTGTATCGAAACCTCGATTGAGCACGCTATTAAATATAAAGAATTACCAGGTCAATCACCTGGCCTTGCTTACCAGCCTATTGATGCCTTTTCTAAACTGGTTGTATGCTTGTTGAAAATTCAGAATCAAAATGATGCCAATCAGGATGCCGCTCGCGTCACCATGTTTACAAAAATCCTATCGATCATTGTGCTTGTTGCAGCTCAGCATCACGAACAAAGAAAGCAGCAATTCAATCAGCGACCCTTCCTCCGCTTGTTCACTAGTTTCTTTAGTGATCTTCATGCAGTTGAGCAGCAGATACAGCCAATCTACCTTTCACTTTTAACTGCCATTAGCAACACACTTCATACTCTTCAGCCTTGTCAGTTCCCTGGATTGACTTTTGCTTGGCTTCAACTCACTTCGCATCGTTTATTCATGCCGAAATTATTATTGGCAGAAAATCAAAAGGTAAGGAAATAATTACCAATTCATTCATTCATTCATCCATTCATTTTTTTTTAATTAACGTCTTTTGTCAACAGGGATGGCCAGCTTTTCAACGCTTATTAATTTGCCTATTCAAATTCCTGGGCCCCTTTTTACAAAATGTGCAATTGAAAGATACCACCCGCCTGCTTTATCGCGGCACACTTCGTGTGTTACTTGTTTTACTTCACGACTTTCCAGAGTTCCTGTGTGATTATCACTACAGTCTTTGTGATGTGATACCATCCTCTTGTATTCAGTTGCGCAATCTCATTCTCAGCGCCTTCCCCCGCCACATGCGTCTTCCTGATCCATTTACACCCAACCTAAAGGTGGACTTGTTGCCAGATATTAACCAATCACCCAACATCCTGTCTGATTATACCTCGGTCCTGAAACAAGCCAACTTGAGAACCGACTTGGATGAATACCTTGAACACCAAAATGGAGAATTTTTGGCCCAACTAGCAACCAAAATCAAGACCAGTGAGGGTTACAACGTACCCTTGATCAATGCGGTTGTTTTCTATGTCGGCGTGACAGGTATCAATAAGGGGATCCATGTTAACCAGGGAGCTCCTATCGAAATACTCCAATACTTGCTAAACGAGTCGGATTCAGAGGGTCGCTACTTGTTTTTGAGTGCGATTGCAAACCAACTTCGATACCCAAACAGCCACACCCATTATTTCAGCTGTGTTATTCTCTATCTCTTTGCCGAAAGCACAAAAGAAATTGTAAAGGAGCAGATCACGCGTGTGCTTTTAGAACGCCTCATTGTCAATAGACCGCATCCCTGGGGTTTGTTAATCACTTTTATTGAGTTGATTAAAAATCCTCGATATAGTTTCTGGAACCACTCTTTTACCAGATGTGCAACTGATATCGAAAGATTGTTTGAGAGTGTATCAAGGTTAGTATTTTAAACGGTTATTAATGTAAAATTAAAAGGGTTGCTTATTAATTTAATTTTGTGTTTTTAACTCTTGTAGATCAATCAACCAAATCTAGACAGATTGTAATGATCACTTCATCTCTTGTATATATACATATATAAATATTATGTTTTTTATTTTGTAAAACTCTTTTGTAAAAAGAAAAAAAAAACCCCCCAAAAAAAAAGAAAGAAATAAAGTGCATTTCCCCATCTTAATAATAATAATAATAATAATAATAATAATAAAAGAGAGATCTATAGATTAGTGTTGATAAGCAATTTTTCTAATTCCTATTATTTTTTGTACATATTAAATACTTTTTTTTTTAGATTTACGATGGTTAAAAAAAAACTCATCCAACATTTTAGAGGGTCTGTATGGGTTCTTATTTATACATTATTAAAATGAAAAGAGTAAATATTTTAAAGAAGAATGTTTCTATTCTGCTTGAATGAAGTACCATGAGCAGAGTGAAAACACCGATAATAATGAACTTGGACCAGCCAATAACATGAAATATAAAAATGGCTGTGATGCTAGTTTTTCTGGCTATATGATTAGTGAAGTGTATCCATAATATAAAGTACTTCAAGTATTCGAAAATCAACAATAACAATCAATAACAATAATTTAAAAAATCAGGGGAAGCCTTGATAAACCAGGAGTTGATGCCTTAGATTTTTTCTGCATGTGATACGGTATTGAATCGGGACTACACGGTTATCATTAACACCAACACTGGTCTATTTTCCTATACTTTCTAAAAGAAAGAGAGTTTGAGTTCTTTTTCTTGTATAGCTGTAAACATACAGAGAAAAACAAGTGTCTTGATTTAGTTTTTAGTTTTTTTAATTATTTTTATTTCATTTTATTTTAAGGAACTTTAAGTAAATTCTCTAATAAAACAACAAGTACAACATTTACAATGAAACCACTTTAAGGGTATAGAAGTATACATATTTTTGGTGAATTTACAGTTATTTTTAAAGCGAAAAGCATTCTCGATCCTTTTATCCAGTTAGTTTCACCAAACCTGATAAGAAGACACTGACAGCTGCCTCATCAATTGCCTTTCATCATTTAGTTTTGTTTGAGACAGTGAAGATGGGGTAATATAATAACTCATTCTTCGATCCTCACGTTGCCTTGCCAAGGAAGCAGAGATTGGGTCACTATGCAAGCTATTGAAATCTGTAAATGCTGAATTGAGACAATAGCCTTCCTCAAACATGACTGGCGGTAGATGATCGAGATTGTTTCTTACAGTCATTGGCGGTGGTCTTGGAGGGTGTTCAAGTATTGAGAAAAAAATATCATTTGTATCCAATGATGATACAATAGGAGCTACGGAAGTTGGGCGTTTTTCATTTTTGGTTGATGATGTTGTTACTATGGCAGACGATAATGAAGTTGTTGCTGTTGTATCGGTTGGTTTTTCTGCTGCTATTTCTATTTCGTCTCGATTTTTCTTAACCTGCATTCGTCGGACTAGTAAATAAGTCACTGCTATTAAACATACTCCAACAAATACAGAAACAACAATAATACCAATAAGGAATGATGAGGGCGAGTGTTCTTCTTCTTGAATAGTTTCTGCTTTAGTTGAATTGGAAGTGGAATCCATTAGTGTATCATTTGATATATATAAAAAAGGGTGAATAAATAGCAATAGAATGAAAGAAAGAAAGAGAAAGAAAGAAAGAAATGAGATAACTAATTATTTTTATACATGGTTGACATTGATTATATAAAAAGTTTTTTGTTTTTGTTTTTGTTTTTTTCTTTTTTGGGCTATAGCCATCGCCTAAAAAATTTGTTGAAAGATGATGATTCCCTTATACTTAAATCCTCTGCTTGGTTTGTTAACAAGGTTATATTTTCTATAACATCCTATATCAACAACAACAGCAACAATGGATAGTAGATGAGCAAGTTACCTTATGATACCATTACAATATTACTATATATATAACCCACCTCTTCTTCTCCTACTTGTTCCTGTTCATCTTCTTCCGCTGTCTCTTCTTCTTCAATATACTCGGGAGGTCTTTGTCTTAGCCATTGATTACGCGGACCAGCTATTGACCGTTCGTTTACTCTAAAACCAAAAATATGAGGCTGGTATATCTGACGTCTTGCTTTAGGCATGAACTCAGGGTATGTTAAGAACAAGAGATTGGAATAGGTCTTTCCAAAGTGTGCTCCTAAAATAACCAGCAAGATTAAACCAATCAAATGACGTCATTCTCGATATAAGAATATAAAATACCATCAACACAGCTGTATATAGAACTCGGGGGAGTGTATATATCAAGACATTTTGGACAATAAAGATATACACTATCATAACCAATCTGGTCTGATTGACCGACAGGTAAAACAGGGCACAGATCACACAAGTAACGTGGACACACTCCGAACTGACCATTTGCGTAACGTTCGGCCATTAATCTTAATCCGTTACGGGTAACAAGATAGCGCTGGTGGATTAGACCGTAAAGCATTATGGCATAGGGCTCAACCACTCTTGGGTCGACTCTACCATGCTTTGTATGCTGGACCTTGTCATCTTTCCAAAATCCATCCTCCTCTTGCTCGGACTGCTTCGTTTCCCCCTCCTCTTCCCCCTCCTTTTCCTCGTCTTCATCGTCAAAGAACTCGCCACTTTCCATATCCAAGATTGTTGCCAAGGCATGGACATAATACGGTATAATGTTTGATAGGCCCGTTAAATTAAACTCATCCTCAATAAAGTCCTCAGGCACTTGCACATAGAACTCGTGTCCAGACAAGGAACAGAACCAGCCGATCCAACTCTGCATTGAGCTATTTGTTGACGACTGTGAATCATCGTCTGAATCTTGAGTTATGTTCAGAAAGTCAATGCAAACAAGTCATTATTTAAAGTTTAGAAATAGTACCGTGTAAAGTCCCTTGCAAAGGAAAGAGTCTGTCCATTTTTGCTAGAAGAGGAAGAAGGAATAACAGCGTTACAATACCAATAACAACAACAACAACAACAACAATAGAGAACTGGGCGACGTCATGCAACTATTGGTGGACTTTAAAATTTTGATTTTGCACAAGTCGTTACTTCTTGACCTCTTCAAGCTGAAACAAGACACGTATATCAGTTCCTCTTGACTGTAAGTTAACAATTATCCACCTCTTTTGTTTTGCTTTATTTTTTCTCTTTGTTTTTAAAAGAGTGCAATTGCAGAATTGGAGTTTTGCTCATTTTGATGGAATGCATAAATTTGCTTATGCTTTCATTTAAAAGGCCAGTGATCAACAACTAAACTAATAAAAACCCGTAGCCATTCGCCAAATATGATTATGAAAATAAAATAAAATAAAAATAAAGGTTTAGAAGGTTTATATTATGCTTGAGCGCACAACATGGATAATGATGTAATCTAAAAAGGAGGGGTTTTAGTCGTTACTTTAATAAGCTCCATTTCAATCACTATCGCGATACTTAAACAGCTGTATATAGCATATTTTGGAATGTATAGCCTTGGATTATCATAGTCGCCATATATATGTATATGCCGATTTACCATTTACTACTCTGGACCAATTTCTCAAGAAAAGACGTGGTACTATTCACTACACTTGTAAAAGTATCTGTCATACAAGGTATCAGGAAGAGAGAGAAGGGTACTTTTTACTTGGTTATTATCTTGCTTTCCTTTCCCCTCTTTGAAATAAACTACTATTATATTTTGAATCGATTGAATACACTGACAACTTTTTAATTGGGAAAAAGGCTGGTTTTTCTTTGTTTGTATTCAATAATTAAAAATTAGCTTGATGCAAACGATCTAAGAAATAAAAATTCTTAAAATAGCGTATCTTACATCGCTTTTTTGAATATCATCATCCACGATGACTTTTTTTTTCTTTGAGGAAAAAAAAAATAAACAATGAAGTTTGCTTTTTATTAATTCAAATGGACTTTAATAAAGTTATGGCAGTTCAGCCAGTCTGTTCTTTTATTTATCCGTGAAAAGTTCCGCATTTTATTCCCTTCTGAATTTAAATACACAGAGAAGGGGCGCTTGGCCGCGTAAACCCACCTATTGCTTATAAAGCGATATGTACTGTAATACGTAAAACATGCTACTGTTTGATTTATGTTGATGATATAATTACATCACTGAAATAAAATCAAAACCAGTTTATGTTATGAGTAACCTTGTTTAATTCAGCTGTTTAATCTAAAAAGAAGAAAAAAAAACGAATCCGTTACTCAGAAACTATAACTGAAATCGTTATATGCTTATATGCTGTGGGTAACTTTTTTACAGAAAAAAAACATGATGCACAACTTAGACAGATTACAGCCTTATGACAAAAGATGTTATGCACTTTCCATATTCTGAACGCATTGCGTATGAATAAAACTCCGGATTTTTTTTTTTTCGTTTTATTTATTTATCGTTTTTCACCTTTAGAGAGCATGGGCAAGATCACCATATGTTTGAAACC
>VCJH01001777.1:0-10954 GCA_024140565.1 Backusella australiensis | reverse complement strand
TTATATAATTTCATTTTATTTTATTTATTTTTTTTCATTTTCTATTTTTCTTAAAAAAAAAAAAGGTAATGTCATGTACCATCCGGAAGAAGTTTCAAAGAGAATCCACTTCTAATACACATGTACACCATTAATCGGACATTGGTCATTTTGTTTAGCATTTATCGAGCGTAAAATACCCACTGGTAAGTCCAAATGTCATAAGCTATATAAATATAGCTTGAGTTTCTATTGAGTAAAGAGCAAAACAGTCCCCGTCTTGGTTTTCATTTAAAGAAAAAAAAAATTATGAGCGAAATTGTGGTTCTTTTTGAATTACTATTAAAAATTTTTTTTTCTGCTGTTGAAGATTTGACTCCGACCAATGAGGGAAAGGAAGCCATCATTTCTACATTTATACTCATGAACAGAAGTAGAGTGAGTTGGATATAAACGATCCAAGTAATGCAAAGAATAAAGCATGATCAAATACGAATAATAAAGTTGATTCTGTTTGTTTTGTCGAGTCAGGAAATAACCTAATTTTAGACATGTTTTTATCTAAAAATCGACACGTGAGCTGGTGGATCTCCTTCTTCTCTATACTTCTTTCAACCTTTTCTTCTTCTTCTTCTTCTCATTGTTTACACGTTGAACCATTAGATTGGAAACGATTCCAATATAAAATTAACATAGAACATTATTTTATACGGAAAAATGGGGAGAGATAAAGAAAGATATAATCGAAAATGGATGATGCATTTGATAAAAGAACTAGACTTTAATTTTAGCATAAAGTTTAAAGCTTTTTTAATATCTTTATTATGTATCATGTTGTATTTTATGATAAGTCTAATAACAATAATGTATATAGAATATCGTTGAGATTTTGAAACGTCTCGATGGCAATACCAAGATTTACCATTTATTTTATAAAACACATGTGCTTATTTGTAAAAAGAGGGTATAAACAATTGATCTAATAATGATAAATTTTGCGATTGACATAAATTTATAAATTGGCATTGCTATTGAATTTATTTAAAATGTAAAAAAGTGAATATTCTAAATGTAATCTTTTATCAGAATACAAGCGCTTAAAGAAAGGATACGGACGTATAAATATTTGCTTTTTAGTACCATATATGACTTTGGTACTATGCATAAAACAGTAACTGTCACTCAAGTCCGATGACTATGAAGTAAAGCGATAAAGTCATTTTTTTTTATCAGGTTCCCCTTTCTTTTCTTTCTTTTCTTTACTTTTTATACATAAATACTTTTATTCAGTTTAATATGAAAGACTATCAGAGTATATCAAACAACTCGACTAATCTCAATTCAAATATTGCATCGCAATTAGACCAACATGGAGCACTCATCATAGGCCGTGATCCTGAAGATCATCAAGAGGCAAACGCTACCAAAGCAAGTGCCTCTGTCAACTTGGCAAATACAATACTAGGAACAGGCATGTTGGCAATGGTATTTTTTATTTTATTTTTATTTCCAGACATGATAACCTTACTCACAAAAGTGCGCTTATATAGCCTGCTGCACTGGCATCTATAGGTCTCATACCTGGCATCGTGATGATTTTATATTCAGGCATCACATCTTCTTTAGGCCTCTATTTTCTGTCACAATGTGCTGACAGAGTAGGTGGGCGAAACCATACATTTTCTTCATTGTCACAAGTGATTTGGCCAAAATTGGGGGTTGTATTTGATGCAGCTGTGGCCATTAAATGCTTGGGTGTTGCCACTAGCTATCTTATTATCATAGGTGATATTGTACCTCAAGTAAGTTGGTTGCATATTTTTTAAAGAAAAGGAGACTATGCTATCATTTTGGTATACCAACCATTCCTTCCATGTAGGTTCTTCCTTCTTTCTTTCCAGAAGCGAGATCAAGTGCGTTGTTGATGGACCGCCGATGCTGGATTGCTTTTTTTTTGGCCACTATTTGTGGACCAGTCAGCTATCTACGTAAATTAGATTCACTTAAATATACCAGTAGTATTTCCATCCTTGCTGTTGGGTATTTGACCGTCATTGTGGTTTATTACACTATTGTACCTGATTTTCCTCTTCCAGAATCGATCGACTATTTTAGATTTAGCACGGATTTTTTTATAAAGTTACCGATTTTTATCTTTGCGTTCACGTGCCATCAAAATGTAATATATACACAAAGGATGACATTGACGAGAGAATGAGCCATTATTAATATAACTAAAATAGATATTCACTGCTTTCAATGAAATGCGGGATAATAGCGAAAAGTCAATGATATCAGTTATAGTTAACGCCATTGGTCTTTCAGGAGGAGTGTATGAACTTGTAGCGGTGCTTGGGTATATTTGTTTTGGAAATAGTGTTAAGGATAACATCATACTTGAATGTAACGTTTCTCCCATTTTTAAAATCTATATTTAAAGAATGCTCATTTTTGAATCCCTTTTTAGATCCCCAGAATTACTTTGTTGCTTTCGGTGAAATCGCCATCGTTATCTTGGTTTTGTTTAGTTTCCCTTTACAAATTCATCCTTGTAGAGTATCCCTTGAAAATGTCATTCGCCATGTTAAGCATCAACGGTATTATTACAACACTCCACAGAAACATTTCATATTAACAACGTGTATACTTGTTATTACAATGATTATTTCGAGTAGTGTCACGTCATTGGGACTTGTGAGTGTGTTTATTATTAATAAATATATATATATTTATTTATTTCAAATCACGCTCATATATGTATATATTCTTTTCATGCCAGGTCCTTGCTTTTGTGGGCTCAACAGGTTCAACCTCCATTTCATTCATCCTACCCGGTTTGTTCTATGTGAGTCTTTTCCAAGATAAGCAAACATGGAAAAACAAGGCTGCCTTATTTCTGTGCATTTATGGATTTAGTGTCATGACCATTAGTCTGTCGTTAAATATTAAAAGTATCATTATTTAATAATAAAACAGTAGAATACAAGTCCATATAAAGACAAGAAGGAAAAGAACTTTTTTTTATTGGGATTATAAGAATTGACGTCTGTGTAAGAAGCTAATCAAATCATATTTGGTTGCAACACCAAGACACCATTTTCTATTTATATCAGTAACAACAGCAAATGAGTTCTTTTCAAAGAATTTGGCTTTAATAAAAATAAAAATAAAAAAGAGTTAGTTTCGATCCATTGCACACGTTTCTCTCTCTCTCTATACTCACCAAGGTCAGCCAAGCTTGTATCGGGTGTAATGACATGATATTTTTCGGTACTGCCTGAATTCTTTTTAAACGAAAACATGCAATGATCGACGGTATCGGTAAACTGACAAGTGCCATTCTCCAAATGTTCCTGGAGAGAGGCAAGAGAAATGTAACCGACCAACTTTTTATTACTGTTTTTAATCACGGGCAACTGGGAATATTCACGTTCAAGCATGAGGTCCAAAGCATGGGCAGCTGTTGCGGTGGGGGCGATGGTGACAGCAGCAGGTAATTGGAGATCCTCCACACTAGCCGCACGATATCTGTTTTGGGAGAGGTACTCCAGTTCCTTGGTCATGAGGTCATCTGCCAAGTCATTTTCGAACATCCAGTCATCTGAGAGGAGAGTGGATGTGTAGTTTTTGGCTGAATCGCCCAGAATCACAACAGCCTTGCTATTTTCAGCACTGTGGCGCATGGCGGCTGCCATTACTGCACCAGAGGAAGGGCCACAGAGAATGCCTTTATCACGGATTAATCGACGTGCCATTGAAAATGCCTCCTTATCAGATACTTTTACCCATTCATCTACCAATGATTTATCTAATGATTTGGGAACAGATGTGTTTCCAATGTCCTCCAATAACCAATCCTATAAAGGCAGGTTGGTAAATATACACCTATTTTTTATCACGCCATCTATCTATAACATGTAGATACTTACGCCTCTGGTGTGTACATTGCCGCCACCACTGAAAACCGAATCTGTTGGTTCTACACCAATGATCTTGCAGAAAAATGATGTCAATGAGATTTATTTATTTTCAAATCCGCCTATACATTACCTGGACATTTGGCGATTTCTTTTTTAGAGATTGTGCGATACCTGTCAATGTGACGCCTGATTCCACACCAACAAATACGTAATCCACCTCTGTGTTTGCCTGTTGAAGAATTTCATCTGCCAAAACATGATAGGCGGATGGATCATATAATTTGGTCTATACAACTCCCCAAGATAAATAAAATGCACTCCTAATTGATGCTTTTTTTACTTTACCTCATCCATCACAACAGCATCTGTCAATTGTTCTGCTAATTTGGCAGCAACCGAGTATGCACTTTCAGGTGCCTCGGGTTTTGCCTCGTTGGGCGAGCGTAAGATTTCGACACCCAATGCTTTCAGTAACGCGATGCGATCGTTGGTGGTGCGTTCTGGAAGTATGCAAATGACGCGATATTTGGGTGCAGCCAAGGTGGCTAAAGAAATACCAAAATTACCGGTGGATGGAATAATCAATGTTCTCTTTTTCTCTTGTTGGAATGGATTTTTTCTTTCCAACTCTATACATGTCATTTTAATTACACACGTACTATTTATATATATCTCTTTCTATATTTTTTTTATTACCTTCCAGTAAGAACTTGGCTAATCTATCTTTTCCACTACCAGAAGGGTTGTAAAACTCGAGTTTTGCAAGTATTTCCACTATACATAAAGGAAGAAGTGTCAAAAATAGCGAGAGAATACAAAGACGTATCGATTTACGGTACCGTCATTTTGTGGCTCAAGGGCCAACATGGGTGTATTACCCACATTATCAGATACACAACGAGTGAGAGGAGGAAGCATATCGCGAGAAAAACAAAAAAAAGAGAGAGATGGAAAAAAACGCAAATAATCAAAAAATAATAATCAAAATATGCTTGTGCGGGGAAGGAAAAGACTGGTTTCATGTCTTGACCAATGAAATCAAGTACACTCCACCATTTTGCATTTGGGTCAGCTGCATCGTCACTTGTTTGGTCACATGTAAATACCTTTTCATAAAAATAAAATTTATGCTCTTTATTTTTTTTATTTTTATTTTTTCCCTTTTCTTCACCTTTATTTTTATTTTACTGCGGCAATAAAAGAATAATACAAAAAACAATGCGTTCAAAGTTTAAAGACGAGCATCCTTTTGGTAAGTGCTTTTTTTTGGGGGGAAATATATGATGTACAGAAGAGAAGAGTGCTTGGAATAAAGGGAGGGATTATTCATAAGATAAAAAAAATAGAGAAACGAAAGGCAGAAGCAGAACGAATTCGCCAAAAATATCCCGATCGCATCCCAGTGATTTGCGAGAAGGTTGAAAAGAGCGATATACCCACGATTGATAAGAAGAAATATCTCGTTCCTGCAGACTTGACTGTGGGTCAATTTGTATATGTCATTCGAAAGAGAATCAAGCTCAGTCCAGAGAAGGCTATTTTTATCTTTGTGAACGAAATACTGCCACCCACTGCAGGTATGTTGCCAAAGCATTATTATTATTATTATATTTATATTTGTACTCTCTATTTAGCCCTCATGTCTGCCATTTATGAAGAACACAAGGATGAAGATGGCTTCTTATACATCACGTAGGTTTGAAATCACTTATTCTTATTATTAACATGTACTAATCTGCTTCTCTCTTTAGATATTCTGGTGAAAATACATTTGGCAACTAGCTTTGTTTTCCTATTTCTCTTCTCTCCTTGTCTCTTTTTTCTTCTTTTTTATAATAATTATAATAATAAACACATACAATTTGTATATCTACATTTCATCATAAGAAACAAATAAACGGAATAAACAAGCATAAAGTAGTCATGTAGCGAATGGGAAAACTTGAGAATCCATTTTCTCTCTTTTTTGTGTTTTTTTTTGGTTCTTTAATCATGTTGTGGAGTATTTTAAGAAACAGTTTCTCGTCAATATCAAATGTATATATTGAATAGCTTAGATATTCAACTTGGTGTGACGCCAGTTGCGACGCTTGGAGTTCCAACTAAAAAAGAGATGATATGATTATTACTATATTTGTACATCACTTGAATATCGGTTTTGCTGTCTTACCGAATCTTGGTGTCAGTCTTGAGACGGAACCATTGAGGCAAAGGACGGTTTTGTTTCTTAGCCTTGCCAAGCTTAACCTTGGTGATGAATGACTTTTGAGAAGGCTAATGATTTGTTGTCAATTTAGAAAATAAAATAAAAATGTGGTCAATGTTAAACATGCAACTCATATGAACACACACACACACACACACACACACTCTCTCTCTCTCTCTCTCTATTTTGATCCTTCGACTATCCATCCATCCATCCATCCATCCATCCATCCTTTTACTGTGCTCCTCTCTCCCTCTTATTTTGGTCCCTCATTGTCATATCCTAATGCATACCATGTCTGCTATCTAATCAAGTGAAAGAGGAGGTCTTATAAGCCCTGTACCCGCGCCAAACACCTTGGTGTGTACACTAAAGCCCGACCATGCGGCCGAATTCCTGCCAAGTCACAAATTAACTTTTTTGGCTAAATCTCTCTCTCTCTCTCTCTCTCTCAGATGCAAAATAACAAATATACTGTTTTAATATATAATATATTCCAATAACAATAACAATGATTTATTTAAAAAAAAAGATGATAATAACAATACGAAAGCACACAACAATAAAAAAAAAGACATGTTTACATTTTAACGTCTTTTAAGTTGGTTATCAAGAGTTCGGCGTTGCTGTCCAAGCCAAGAGGTGGGATATGATGATTTGGAGTTTAGAATTTCCTTGTGAGATCTTCTAGAGACATCATACCATGCGGATATAATGAGCTGTTGTTCACGGCGAGATTGGATACGAACCTCATGAAGCTGCTTCTTGAGCTTCTCGTTCTCTTCTTCTTTACTGTCATATTTGGACTTGAGTGTGCTGACTTCTTCTTCATCCTCAATACTACCAGTGGGTGGACTGTGCTTGCCGCCTTTAAACAAATCGTCTTGTTTTTTAATAAACTTTTTTTTTTTTAAAGAAAAGACATGTTAAAAGAGGATGACTTTAGTCTCGATAAAACAAAAACAAAAACAAAAACTTACGTCTTGTGCCTTCTTGAGCTTGACTTTAGTGCTTGTCAACTTTTCTTGAAGTTGGAAGATTTGCTGCTGAAGTTGAATGCTGTGTTGTTTGATGGTTTCTTCATCCTTTGCCTCAAAAGCAGCCAACGAAGCCTTCATTTCGCTATTCAACTTCTCCTTTTCAAGCAGCATGTCCTTTTGCTCAATGCTCTGTCCCTGCAACATGTCCTTTTCAAGCAAAAGCTTATTGATATTTTCAAGGTGCTGCTTGGCCTGATCTTCGAGATTTTTGGACTTGGCTTCGAGCTCTTCGAATCTAGACTTGGCATCCTCGCCCGCTTCAGCAAATTGGCCAAGGGCAATCTTTTTTTCAAGCTTGGCAGTGAGCTCACGAAGTGCCTTGAGCTCCTTTTCAATCTCAAGGTTACGAAGACGAAGGGAGAGTGTATGCTCGTTTTGGCTCACGAGCGCATCTGGAATACCTTCACGAATGCGTGCCATGTCACTCTGTAATATGTCACGTTCCTGAGATACTTCAATGTAATTCTTTTCGAATTGGGTCTTGAGACGGTTTGCATCGTCCAATAAGTGCTGAAGCACAACAGCCTTTTGGTTGCGACCGGCTGCATTCTCTTCTTGGAGGGTTTTTAATTGACGTTCCAAGCGACGCTTACTCATTTTGCTATATTCGGGTTTATCAATATTGAACATGATGATGATTACACTCAAAAGCACTACTTACAGTTCTGTAACATTGGATTCCTTTAGACTGTCTTCTAATGAATCATTCAAGTTGTCTTCATCAATGTCCATGTCGTCCACATTGGATTCATGAGCTCTATTGATGTTGGGAGCTTCCACAGTACCCACTAAACGAAAATAAACAAAAATAAACGGTTAAAAACGGTTACAGACAGACATATTCTTAATTGTCTTACTGCCAAGTTGAACCTCTTGAAGATTATCCTCGAGATATTGAATACGATCCGAGTCTCTAACACGATCGAGTTCCAAGACCTCGACCTTTTTAGTAGACTGCGCAAGCTCGTACTCGAGCTTGTTCTTTTCACGGATCAACTCATTGTTCTTTGTCTCGAGCATGGCGACCTGATCCTTATAAGAGTCCATCAAGGTCTTGAATGCAAGGACTTTACGATACTCGTCTTCGATTTGCTGGTTACGATCCATCAAGGTGTGATTCTGATCCTCGAGAGCTTTGATTTGCTTTCTCAAGTCTGCAGTTTCTTCGAGTTTCTTTTTGTACTTGTCAATGACGTTTTCCGCCTTTTGAAGCTTTTCGGCGGTATGGCGATACTCGTCCAGCTGATCTTTTAGTCTTGCCGCTAATTCTGCTCTTCTCAAAAGATCTTCATTCTAAATATGAAAAAAAGGGGCGTGTTTCAATTGGCCTGATTGTGTATTTTTCCATGCATATATGAATATGTGTCATGTTACTTTACCTTGCGACCTAGATCCATGAGTTCATTGTGCTGATCTTCCAACTTTCTCTCTTGCTCTTGACGGCTGTCCTCGCTTCTTTGGCTGTTTGCATTATAATAATGAGTCAATATGAAACCAAGGGCTTTTGTTTACATGTTTATACTTTACAGATCCTGTTTTAGATACTCAATTTCTGTTCTCATGATGAAATCAGACCTTCCCGTTTCACTTGCTTGTGCAACTGCTGTGTCCATGTCTTTAAGTCTAGCTTGTAACTCTTGTTTTTCAGCTTCAAGTCTGTCCTATAAAGATGTCAGTATCTGTTATCAATGTATAATAACATAATAAACCTACATATTTATTTAGTAACTGCGAGTGTTTATCAATCAGCTGGCGATTTTGCACTTCCAGCTCCTCCTTGTCTTTTGATATTCTTGCAAGCTCGCTTTGGCTCTTATAAGTGCCATCGTCAGCATAAGAGCTTCTCGGGGTATAATTGTCACCAGCCAAATGAGGGTCCTCTTCTTCTTGCCCGCCACCTGTATTTTTTATTATTTCATCAATGAATACCATGAGTATCTGCTGGCTTCCTTGCGGCATGCTTTGGATTGTTTGGATATACCGCTCATTGTCGGAGCACAGGACCGCAATACACAAAACCAATTTGCACAGCTTGAGTGTCTCACGCACATCTGAATCCTTGGCAATTGCATTGAGATTGACGTCAGGCGTCTTGTGAAAGTCAAGTCCAAGCACTTCTTCATAATAACGCGAAACAAGTTTGTACAGCTTCTTAAGATTGTTTATTTTCAACACCCAATTGTCGCCCACATCAGCAGAACGTATCAATTTGAACCACTTGGAGTCACTACAGTCATAAGGAAATAGCGTTAGGTGTGTGTGTGTGTGTGCTTTCTTGAATATTTCTATATATTTATTTATTACATGTTGGATAGCACCTCAAACAACACAATGCCATCTGACAAGTCTTGGATATGGTTTATAGTATGCGAAATACCATCAAAGGAATTGATCTAGTCAAGCAGGCACAATATAAGTATATTTATACATAGAGGATTAGTACCTTTTTATTATTTATTACCCATTCAACACAAGCATCTGCTTGAGCGTCTTCTGCTGCAGAAATTCGCATCATGTTTGAAAACTCAACTGTATAGATCTCCTCCCTTTATTTATTCTATTTACACACACACGCACAAAAGTATATAAAGTAAAAACAAAAAGAAAGACCAATATGAATATATTTTTATCTACACCTCATGTTTTTTAATTGCAAAAAATAAAGCCCGTTTATTTATTCTGATTTATTCAGCCAATCAAATCCCTTCTTTAACAATGTACAGTTGTTCTTTTTGGTTTGCTTTTTACGGTTTTCATGTAGTTATATTATTAATATTAAAAACGATTTATAAAGACAGTAATATATTGTATATTAGACTCTTTTGCATTCCATATAGGTTTCTGTAGGATCCATGGGTAGTGCACAGAAAAAGCCCAGCTTTTGCATTTGAGAAAACATCTCAGTATCTAACAACACACACACAAGACGCATCAATATAACCGTAGCCTTCTTTTTTACAAGAAACCCCCCATAGCCTTTTTTCCCTCAACTTACATTCTAAATTAAGCTTCACACAGTCTCTTTGTCCGCCAACAGAACGGCATAGTGTTTGTTCCTTTTGATCGATTGTATATTCGCTACCAGGAGCTTTATTGACGAATTCGTCAAGACGGGTCAATTCCTTGGAGCTATCGGTTTCGTTACTAGACATGATGGATGTAATCTATGTATATTATATATTTTAGATGTTAGTATACTCGACTGTATATCATCCATTTGTGCATACGTACGTGTTTTTTTTTTCTTGTAGTAAAGTATAGAAAGAGAGAAAAAGAAGTGTTTCTTACATAGCGCATATGGGGTCAATAACAAAAAAGCCTTAAGCGGAATTCTAATTATACCAGGCCCTGGACTGCTTTTAACGTCATAACAGACACTTCTCCGCTTTATGGTTTTTTTTAGTGCTGTTTTAAACATGCTGTTATTGGTCCAAGTTGACGTCGTCTTACACAAACATATTGTGTCAAACATAAGAGAGCTAATTCTTGATTTGATACTTTAAAAATTTCGAGAAAATTCGGGTTTTTTTTATTTTTATATACATATTAACTTGATGCATTGAGATGTACTTTTGTTTGTAAGCAACTTCACGAAAGAGTTTTTCAATTGCCAACAACTTGATGATTTTACTGTGATAACATACAGAGAGGGTATCTGGCCTATAAGTCCGATTTGAGACCAAGTCAGTAAAAATGGTATTTTCAAATATACTTTTTCTTACCGAGGCCAGATCCCAACGTATTACTGGCATCGCCAGCAGGCCTACCCACGCCTCGATAAAGAGGGTGATGGCAATATATCAGACTAT
>VCJH01001776.1:25131-40102 GCA_024140565.1 Backusella australiensis | reverse complement strand
ATTTTAGTATCATGCCTTGGGTTAATACCAATCTCTTCACCTCTCTTAACCCTCCCTTTTTTTTCTCATCAACCTTTTCTCAATAATTATTCTCCTTTTTCTCAATAGGTTGAAAATGTTTCTCAACAATTTGAAAATCTTTTCTCACTAATTTGAAATTTGTTCTCATTTTCTTGAAAAAGACAATACGTCAATGTTGTGATAAAATTTATGCCTTTAAAAGGCACATTGATTAATGATGTGATTTCTATGTACCAAACATTAGAAAATGCACTGGTAATTATGAGATAGGTTGCTGGTTATATGGATTCGGTAAGTAATTGAATCGATTGGATCGAAAATCGAGTTGCTCGTATATACAATGATTTATTAAGATAGTTTAGTCATCCTGGAATGGATCAAACTCTCCAAAATAAATGCAAAACTGGTTGGTCACAAACAAGTAAACTATGTGTATGATAGTAGAATTAATAAAATGAGTCCAGAAATGCTATTGTACGAATGTAAAAATTATTTAAAAGAAGATTCAGAGGTAAGCAGCAAGAACATTTCGCCTTCGAATGTGAATATCTACATATATATGTGCGTCTTCCTTTTATATTCTATAACCGTAGACACACACTCTTTCCATCACTCTCTAGCTTTTTTCATGTGACTTGAATGTTGTCGAAAATCGGGACTTCATTACCAACCATGGGTTTATAATACATTGTAGGATTTATATAATAAAAGATTAAGGCAGAGTTCATTACCTTTTATTTTATATAAAAAAATCTGTGAGAGAACAATTTTAATTACTAACCTTGCAGATATTTTGGAGTTTCCTCACACGTATCCAGATCGAAGGCCTCAATCAATCGATTTGTTCTTCGACTTATCTAGTTTAACTTCTTCATATTACCTACGCAGCTACTTCCCTGCAATTTTATACTTTTTATACCACAATAACATAAGTAGAGTTAAACTGCTCCCCATTCTTTTGATCCATCTACTTGATCTTTGCTTTTTATAAACATTATGCTTTTATGTAACACATAATTACATAAGGGCTAAATGTTTTGCATTCGGGATATGCTTTTCTTACCTCCATCGACTGGCATATGTACCATTTTCTAAAATCCATGATAAAATTTCCACTTTTTTTATAATTATAAAAATACACTATGCTATATAGATTGGTTTCTTTGTGAGTGAAAATTGGCATATTAAAAGTTGGTTTGTTGTCAGTTTTCAGCCAATGAAATCATCTCCTTTAATCCGGATCTTAGGTAATACCTGACCCTGGACATTTTTTGCGTTCATCAGAAAGTATGAGATTTATCAGACTAATTAATTTTAGAAGAATAATCCTTGATCCTTATTATATCAACATCTCAGCATATGATTTCCTTTGAAATCGAAAAAATTGTAATAGAGCTTATTTTGACTTTCTTTTTTTGAAAATATTAGTTCATTTCAGACCCTTTGATTCAGTTTGAGTAACTTCTTTACTTTTTGAGCAAGTTGATTTGCATGATATCAAAAAAACTAGCCTGCTGAACTGCTATAGACTTGATGAACTCGGAATCGTTATTTATGGCTCAAATTCAAAAAGTTGACCTTTATTATTATTTTTTATTAATAATTTATTAAATATCTAAGTTTAATATGAAATAATGTTAACATTCAAATAAGAACAATGGTAGGAACAAAAACAGTTGCTTTAATATATGTATTTATTTATTTATAAACTAAATAATAATAATATAGTGTGGATAAACAATAAAGAGACATCAGAATAAAATGATAAATCTTTTCAAGTTCGGGCGATTACTTATTTGGGATGTGTGCATCTATTGGTATCACTTAAACCTCGGCGGCTGATTTCCGACTATTTTGCCTCCTTTTATTATTTACTTTTTATTATTTATTATTTTTATTTCTTTCTTTCACTCTTCCTTCATCAAATTATTATATTATTTTACTATTACTAATATAACTACTATTTTCTCTTCACATCTTCATACTTCATACACACAAACAAGTAAATAATCATGACAAGCTCAAAATCATCCTTAAAATCATTATTGAACCAAGAAGAAAAAGACAAAGAACTTCGTATTAAATCACATGAAGGTATTAATAATATAACAACTTTTTTTTTTATTTTTCTGTTTCAAAGATCTTCTAAAATGTAACCTTATAAATAAATATCATTTAGCTATCAGCAAACCAAAGCGAAAACGAATCACACCCTATCAACTTAATGTTCTTATGGACTTATTCAAAAAGAACGATACACCTAATTATCAATTAAGAGAAGCTACAGCACAAAAACTAAACATGACTAACCGTGAAGTTCAGGTAATAAATGATTTATAAAAATTAATTAAAAAAAAATTTTTTTAAGAGCAAACAATTATTTTGTTATTGTTATTTTTGTAAATACATAAAAGGAATCTAACTGAACACAAAATCTGTTTTTATTATTTTTTTTTTGTTTATTTTTGTTTTCTTTAGGTTTGGTTCCAAAATCGTCGTGCCAAAGTGAATAGAAACCGTCTTGAAGCAATGAGACAGCAAGATACATACTATTATTCTATGGGTTGGTCATCTCATCACCCTTATCAGCAGCCAATTTATCATTACAATCACTCAAAAATGTCTTATCAAGAAGAGCCTTATTTAGATAGCCAATCAAGCACAACCTCATCTAATTCATCTACACCCACTCTCTATCCTCAAACACTACCACACATGAGACCAATCGATATTTTGGCTCTGGCAGCAGAATACGTTCAAAGATGCGATGAAGAACAACAGTTGGCTGAAGAGAAGAGTGCAAACTGGCGACCTTGGGATTAAAAAAGGAGAACAAAGAAAGAAAAAACAAAGAGAGAGGGTTGCATAATTTTAACACAAACTTGTACATATATATTTTTTTCTTCAGTTTTTTATATGTTCCATATTAAAAATAGTTCAGAACTTGCTCCGCAGTTTGTGCTACTATCTTTTTTTATTATTATTTATTTAATGAATTAACGTTTATTCTCATGTTTGAAATGCACTTTTTTATAATGATGATGGAGCTAAAACATTATTTTTTGATGCTTCTTCTTTTTTCATACCATTTATTAAAAAATGTTATGTTTTAATATTAATAATGATAATAAAAAAAAATTATTAAAAGTTTTTTATATTAGTAATTCATGTAAACATTTTAGAATATCTTAAAAAAAAAAAAAAAATATTATGCATTGCATTACATTTCTAAATGACTTGTATCATTGAAGTCGTCATCGTGTACTTAAAATAAATACATTTTACATTTTATTATGAGGAAAACAGGTTCAAAACAAGAAGATCGATTAAATTAGATGAAGCAAACTATTTAGCCACAACGAAAATAGATGCGAATACAAATACTCCGCTTACAGAAAAACGTATAGAAATATATAGAGGGTGTCACGGAATCAATCAAAAAATTTGGGATGATTAAGAATAAAATATGAAGAGGATGCAAATTAACCATTTTCTCACTTCAAGTGCGTAACAGGATTGATATTCAAAATAGAGTCTTCTTAAGTTATAAATATTAAATACCACTGTCGTGACTAAATAGCTGTTTCAGCAAATAAAATGACTAGTACATCTTGATATGCCAGTGGCATAAGCCTTGCACTAACTTACCTTGTCTAACCATACAGTGTATCAGATGAGTATGTTTAAATCTGAGTCAAATGATCTATGAAGTAGTTTTATGGTATATACAACACTTTTAAAATCGTCACAGTAAATACTTTAAAGGATCAGAATGGATCAGTTTAAGGATCTGAAGCCAATTTGTATACCATCAATAATTGGTACAAGGATGAGATGGTGCTATTTAAAGCTAAAAATCATTTTGGCGTTTGGATACACTGATGACATTATGAACATATAAGCTATATTTATAAGGAAGTTTATACTAAGATAAAAAAGTAGTGCCCAAGGAGGTGTATGATCGACCAATATGCGAATTTCCTGCAGCGAATTTTTATAAATAATTTAAACCCACGGTCTTTTTAACGACCCTTTGTCTCTGTTTGAAGGCGTACAAATGCTTGTATTCGACTTAAATAAGGCTTTGTAGAAGAAGCAGTAACTCCCTGCTTAAACTATAGCTAAATTAGGTATAGTAAATCTATAAATGTGTTTGATCTTGCAAGATCCCTTATAATATATATTTATGATAAAGTTTTTCTTGGAAATGAATGGGATTCGTATCAGAATATATTCCAAGGTTTAACTTGAGGGTGTGATTTCATAGGTGATTATAATTTAAACCCAGTCTGTTTATCCTTTAAAAAGGGGTAATTTCATCATTTCGTGCCTTTCTTTCTGTTTTTCAATTCATTTTGATTATGATACAACCATCCAACTTTTTTGTTCGCTTGGTTAAACTAAGTGTATGTTTTCAAACCAATCGATTTACCAAGGGACAAACAACAATAATTAGAATAACCAATAGTATTAACACTTTTATTTTTAGATATCAAGGATATTCGAATCCAAATATTCCATATACTTTGCTGTTTTGATTACAATCACAACACTAGTGTGTATTATACTTGAAGGGCTGATTGTTGATGCACATCTTAAAGTTTACAGCGAGCTTCAATCACTCAGTACAGATCAGATCACATCTTCTTTAGCGTTGGATGGAGCATCTATTGACCCCAACGATCCTCTACTACAAATACGACGTTTGAAAAACGAAAATGTGTTTTTCATCCTTTTTTCCCTTTTTCAGTTTGTTTTAGGGCTTGATGCCGTATGTAATCCACTCATGCACCCTTTTTTCTTCTTTTGGCTTAGCTGTTTTTTTATTTTTTTTTACTAAAACGTTTACAATTTGCTTAGGTCGTCAGACAGAGTGTAATACAGCTTATTGCGCATACAGTGAATCAATTAATATTGGTTATATTTTCTGGTATTCAGATTGCAGGCACATTGGAAAAGTAAGAAGGAGATAAAGTTAATTAGGAAAAGTGCTAAAAACAGAGAGATGCTGACTATTATGTCTAGAAATGTAAACTACGTAGACAATGAACCAGAAATCACAGTAAATTTTAAGACAGCGTTAAGAGTAGAAATCGGGTTAGTGTCTACGCTGGTTTTCTTGTTCTTCTTTTTTCTCTTTCTTTGTTACAAGCTATACAAACAGGTAATTTATTAGCAAAAGTGAATTCCTTAAGCAAGTAAATTAACGAAACTTCTTTTGATAGTTGGGATGGAAAATCTACAAACGGATAGGTGCAGATTTAGATCAACAATGTAAGTATGATAAAATCATTCTATACAAATATATAAATTTGAGGCTTGTTAATGTAACCATTTTTTTTACCTTTATGTCTATTTGTGTATTTATATATATAGCTCGTTACCAAACAGTCCATTTATTCTTTCTAAATTTGAAACTCGATGCGTTTTTCCACTTTGTACTTTTTGTATTTTACTTTGTTGTTATGACTCAAAGTGGATATTATTCAGTCGCAATTACGGGAAGTGGACTAAAGTTAATTGCTTATGTCATACATCTTGTTTTGACTGTTTTACTGATCCCAGCGTTATTTTTGGCACGTTTCGGAGTCATGACTGAAAATCGAAAAGTCATGATCTCATTCCAGGTCGTACAAGGTATCTTGGGTGTCGATTTTATATTGATGCTCATTGACAGCGCCAATGGCTGGGCTTTTTGGATCTTGGCAGGTAAAAATAGATAAAATCACTAGATCAATACACAATATACTAAATTTATGTTATTGCCGTTTACAGTGTGTATTGCTATATGTCTAAGTGTGGTAAGCGGTGGAAAGAAAAAGAAAGAATATGATCATATAGATCTAAAAAGGCTGTATATTTATTAGGCCTCTATCGTCATAGCAACACTTGCTATTCGAAACTTTGATAAAGGACTAAAACCATGTTGTAAGTATTTTTGATTTGGATGAATTTCCTTTACCGGTTATACTAAACCAATATTTGTATATCAGTGCAACGCTTATTCGAAAAAGAAAATGCCTTGCATTCAGAATTAGCAGACGGAAAGAGGGATAAGTTGAAGGTGGAGGACTGGTTGATCGATGATGATGAGGACTATGATTATGATTATAATAACAACAGCACCACCACGAACAATAACAGCAATAATAATAACAATATTAACAGTTCTAGCGAAATTAATATTAATAGCAACAATGATCATAACAACAATAATGAAAATAACGTAAATAGCAACTACGACAAGCCCAATTCGGCATAAAAAAAATTATATATGTATACCTATTCATAAAACATTACCTGTAAACATCATTATAAATATTATAAAACAATCATAAACCCATTATATTTTTGCAATAAACAATATCTTTATTAATCTAAGTTGATTATATAAATAGAATGTATGTGTATGTATGAATAGAGATATATATTATATTATTAAAAAAGAGAGGACATTATGACTAAGTTGTAAAGATGTTGACTGATGACTAACGGATGCTTATTTTTTCTTTTCTGTATAAGTTCTTATGAATGGATGAGATAAGACTTCTCTCAATGAAAGTCGCTCTTCTTGTTTATATTTAAGAAGCTTAAAAAGGTAGAAACAAAACAGAAATAAGACAATTAATCCAAATGATATCATGATATCCTACTTTACCTTTGTAATCAGATCGGCGGCATTTGCACTAATATGTTTTGGGATAGTAAAATCAACCTGCACAATGCGAGTGTAGGTTTGATTTTTCCCTCTGGTATCTTCAAATGGAGGATAGCCACATAATAGTTCATAGAGCAATATTCCTAAGCACCATCTATCGACACTCTCATCATGACCACGCTGCTCTACCATTTCTGGTGGAAGATAGTCCAGCGTGCCACACAGAGTAGATCTTCGATTTCTATAATGAAGAGAGAAGGGAATGAAGCCATTAATCATCATCTATATACTCGTATTACTATGGTTCCTTACGTCAAAGGTGATTGTCGAACGGACCAGCCAAAGTCGCCAATTTTCAATTCCCCGCGCAAGCCCAACATGAGATTTTCAGGCTTAATGTCACGATGGATAATACGCTTACTGTGAAGGTAGAGCAAACTATGGGCCATTTGTGCAACATACTACATCGAAATATGAGTCTCGCTATCTCTCTCATAGTTTTGGCATTGCTTTACCTTTGCTGCAATCGGTTCAGAGAAACGTTTGACTTGTTGTAACTTATTATATACTTCACCCTTTACCGCTAATTCCAGAATTAAAAATATGCGAGTTTCATCATGGAAGTAACCATAAAGCCGTAATATGTTGGGATGTCTATCATCATCATTAGACCATATTCGCATATAAACTTGTAGATCCTTATATTACTTTAGACCAGCTTGAATCTCAATCTCACGACGAAGTTGATGTTCTACATTTTGTTGGACTAATTCCGTTTTATAAAGAACTTTGAGAGCGACGATAAACCCGCTTTTTTTCTCTCTTGCTAGATAAACATGCCCAAATTTCCCCTTTCCAAGTTGCTTTCCGATTTCGAAATCTGAAAGAGACCATTCTTTCGAAGAACGGTGTTTGCTACACACAGGATGGCATTAAAAAATTGCAATGAAAAATTCAAGTTACATTTGTATATTTACTCTGCATTTGTTGTTTCGATCAGCCCTTTTTTTCTTTTAAGATCTACTTTGCTGTTAATGTTGGTAGATGCTGTTGATCGTTTTGTAATTGTCCTTGGCCGGACTACCTTGCGATGTGGTTCATTCTCCTTTAGGAATCGATGGCCTTCATTCTAGCCATTTATAATAAAATTGTTTATTAATAATAGTCGTAAGGAAAGGGATAAACCGCCAAGTGGCAGTAGTTTATTTATACCGGTGTTTTATAACTTCCTGGCTTTATTCCTTCGGATTTTAACATTATAAAGAAGGAAAGAAGGGAACAATGTGATTTAGGGAGTTGCAAAAGCATAACAACAAGCAAATATAAAATAGTGTTATTGTAAAATCGTGACTTCCTTTTCCTTTTCCTTTACCACACAACTTTCTGTGAACACAAGAAGGGGGAAGTGTATTCAGGAACAAAAGTATCTCCAATGCAGATATTTCAGCTCTACTACCTTGACTTAGTAATAATATATAAAATGTACCTGCGGATTGGTTTCGTGTTATACAAGAACAGTGTTCTTTCGCGTTTAACGCGTGTTTGTTTTCACTACAAAGTGAATTCTCCTTGAAAAACCGAAAAAGGAATTAGTGGTTGCACATGTTAACCAGTAAAACTGGTCTCACGTGTAAATTAAAATGCACGCTCTTTGATTATGCTTTGATGGAGTAAAGCAATAAATACAGAAATGTACATGGTACAGTATACATATATATCTGTTTTATTGTCAAAGAGTATGTAAATAAAGAATAATGTCTATCATTATTTATGTTTAATGGCAAGGTGTACAAAAACAAACAAATATAAATATATATATAAAAGCAAATGCCAAATTTGATTGTAAATAACAATTCCATTTATGGTAATTATTTTGCATCTTTTCTTTTATATATATTAATTATTAATTCTTCATGATAAATAAACTCTTTTTCACCTTCATTTTATTTATTTATTTACTTATTTATTTATATAATGCAACAACAGTATAGTAACTCTGGAAATATAGGAACTCTCAGAGGTCCTAGACCAAATCAGTCGAGTTATAAACAGCTTGACCAAAGAATGTTTCCTGAACGTGCTGTTAGAAGACCTATTGAAAGAAAACAATCAAAAACACAGATAGAACTTGACAAAACCGAAAAAGTAGACCTTAGAAAAAACCCACTCTTGTACAAGAAGAAAGAATTACCTGCACCCCCGAAAGAATTGGCTACTTCTGATAGAGAAACGCTGCCCTACCCGGATATGGCCCGTTCACGTCGTCGAAATATCAAAAACCAACTAGAAAATCTAAGCATTTCTGACATAGATGATGATTGTTCTTCAATAAGCAGTTTTTCAAGTTTAGATGATCATCTTGAAAAAGAACACGAAGAATTCAGATTTGACCCTGACAGCGTCAGTACGAGCTCAAACGCCAATAGAGACCCAGAGCTGGTTATTCCTGTTATGAGGGCATCTGGCTATTCAGATTCAGACAGTTCGGATTATGGCGATGACGATGATAATGGAATTGAAAATGATATTAATAAAAGTAGCACAGTACAAATAAACAAACCCAATCATAAAGATTTACCTCCAATTCCCTCAATCAGTGCTCCTGGATATGACGATTCCGATGAAGAACCAATGCCCCCGATACCAGTGATTAATGCTCCCGATTATTCTGATGATGAAGTCACCTTTCAAATACCAACAATAAATGTTCCGGGTGATACCAGCGACGACGACGAGAATGCTGATGATGATGATGGGGAACTTGAAGTAGACTCGGAAGAGAACAAAATTTTGGATTCACTTTTCGGTTCTGCCAAATGTAGTGGGTGTAAAAAACGACTATTATCAGAAGAGGTTATAAAAACAAGAAACAATCACTGGCATCCGAGATGTTTTAAATGTCAACACTGTAAAATTAATCTGGAGTACATGCTTTATCATGAGTATAACGGACTACCTTATTGTGCTTTCGACTATCATGAACAATTCAGCCCAAAGTGTGCCTTTTGTGAAACCCCAATTGAAGAAAAGATTTTGGTTGCTTGCGGCAAAAACTACCATCCTGGTCACTTCTTCTGCCGTGAGTGTGGTTGTCCATTTCACGAGGACTCAAAAATGATGGAAAAGAATGGCTACGGCTATTGCGAGAAGGACTACCTTAGGTTATTTGCTTCTAAATGTAGAGGCTGCGGAGAACATATCACAGGCGAGTTCTTAAAGGCCCTAGGTGGTAACTGGCACAACTCTTGCTTTACGTGCGCTGACTGTGGCTCTGCATTTCCTTCCTCTACTTTTTTGGTAAGGAACAATAAGCCGTACTGTAATTCTCCTTGCCAAAAAGAGTCAACCAAAAAATCACCTGATACATACACTTTCCCAAGCTTGACCCATGTGAAGATATGTCATAGTTGTGATGAATTTATTGAAGGAAGATCTTTCAGTGCTTTTGGTAAAGACTATCACCAACGACATTTTAAATGTGTTAGATGCAATACCGAGCTTAAAGTTAGCTTAAGAGGTACTTTTATTTATCTTTATCAATGCTATTTCATTTATATTAATCATTTCTTCTTCTAGATCACTACCAAGAAACATATGATGGTGAATTAATTTGTAAACCTTGCTCTCATAAAAAATAAAACCGGATGATTGTTTTTAATATAAATAATACTTGCTTTATTGGTGGTACATCATTATAAAATGTCTATTTTTTTTTGTTTTTTGTTTGAGGACTTATTAAAGTTTTTTTGAAAGTATACAGATAAATAAATTCGCAATAAAAAGGAAGGGAGATATTAAATAGATATAAACGTTTAAAGCTTAGCCTTTTCAGGTTCAACTTGGCCAGCAAGGATTGCGTAGAGTTCATCAATTTGAGCTTCATAGTGCTTCTTGGCTTGAGGACGCTTAACCTTGAAGGTGGGAGTCAATAGTTCGTTTTCAACAGAGAAGGGCTCAGATTCCAAGTAGAGGGCCTTGGCGTGCTCGAAACCTCTCAATTCAGCCTTCTTACCAACGCGAGTCATTTCTTCGAGAATGAGCTTGTTAACTTCAGGAGCCTTACAGAGTTCAACAAAGTTCAACTTCTTGGAAGCAACAGCAGGTAACTTCTGAGCAATCAAAGCGGTTAAGGTATCAGGGTCGGGAACAACAATAGCGACTAAGCTGCTTTGGAGGGAATCACCGTGAAGATAAATTTGTCCAATGACAGGGTGCTTAGCATAAATGTTTTCAATCTTTTCGGGGGCAATGTATTCACCCTGTGCCAACTTGAAAATGTTCTTCTTACGATCAATGATAACAAATGCACCACGTTCGTTAACCACACCAATATCACCAGTATGATACCAGCCTTCATCATCAAGAGCCTCCTTTGTCTTTTCAATATCCTTGAAATAACCCTTGAAGACGTTGGGACCACGGACACAAATTTCACCACGAGGATAAGGATCGGTGGAAAGATAATCCATCTCAGGTACATCAACCAACTTAATCTCATTACAGATGAAAGGAGCACCAATATGGCCAGCCTTATACTCGCCTTCGTAATGGACTGTTGTAGCAGCAGTGGTTTCAGTGGCACCATAACCTTCACGGATATCACAGCAGAGAGCGACACGAAGGAACTGCATAACATCCTTACCAATAGGAGCAGAACCAGTGACCATGATACGGACATTACCACCAAGGGCTTGCTTTACCTTGTTGAAGATCAAACGATCCCAGAAAGGATGAGTGTACCCCTTGCCAGCCTCGAGGTTAGCTAACTTGGTAGCGATACCACGACGAGCCAAAGCACCGGTAGCACCAGGAGCGTTGGTAGTAGAGGCAACGATCTTACCATAAACACGATTCAATAAACGGGGGACAGTAGCAAAAATGGTTGGTTTCATTTCTTGGATATCCTCAACGATCAAGTTCATATCACCACTAAAGTAACCCAAACGTCCACCCATATAGAGACACAACATATCACAAACACGTCCAAAAATATGAGCAAGAGGTAAGTAAGAAAGACTGGTATCGTTAGCAGTACCACCCAAACTGTAATAACTGCCATACAAAGCAGAAATAAAGTTTGAGTGAGTCAACATAGCACCCTAGAATATTACAAAAGTACATATGCTGTGTTACCAAAAAAATGCCATAGAAATTCACATGCTTTTGATTTTATATTTTGTGTTCTTTACCTTGGGCATACCAGTGGTTCCACTTGTGTACATAATACATGCCAAATCTTCTGGTTGAGGAGGATTTTGAGTACGTCTATTCTTCTTACCCAAACCTTCAATTGTCTCGAAATCAACCAAGTTGATGTTCTTTTCAGCGGCCCAAGCCTTAATAATGTCGCTCTTCGAAGCGACACCGGGCTTAACAATTTCCTTGAGAGAATCCATTGAAATGATGGTTTTGAGATTAGGAATCTTATGTCTCAATTTTAAAAGATCAGCAATGTGGTCTCCAGAGCAGACAACAGTCTCAAGCTCAGCATGGTTAATGACATATTCAACAGTGTCGGGACCGAGGGTGTCATAAAGAGCTACAGTGTAAAGATTATAGGCAGCACAACCTAAATCGGCAATTGCCCACTCTGGGCGATTGACAGACCAGATACCAATAGGGATTTGAGATGTGCGAGTATCACCTAAGGTATGGTTAAGATAGTTCAAAATACCAGAACCAAAATTGGTGATACGATGGCTAACTTGACGATAAGTTTGCCAGACAAAAGGTCCACGTTCTCCGGTCTCGGCATTTTTAATAGAGCGTACACCCATACAAGGACGATCCTTTGAAATCTTCAAACCTTTGTTTGCATAGTGAATATGAGTTTATCCAGTTATTGACTAGTAATATATATAACAGGAAAATAAAAGAAAGGAATATCATTTAATTACCGTGGTTGAAAGCATCGATCATTGTCTTAATTTTGGGTGAAGCGCTGGTTTCAAGTTCGTGGTGTTTGGCATTGCGATATATACCTTTTGGTTTTGATGTGTTATTCTTTGTTTATATAACATATGGAAAATAAAGGGAATATATATATCAACCCACCTGTTTGACCAGGAAGTCTGGAGCTTGGAACTTCATATGTTTGCTTTTCTAAGCTAAATTTACCCATGTTTTATGATGATTTTTGTGAAAAAAGAAGAAGAAGAGGAAGAAGAAAAACAAAAAAAGAAACAAGGAATAAAGAATGGAGGGGTTATAATAAATTAATTTAGTGGTCAATTGAGAGGGTCCAATGGTGTGGAACCTCAAGAGTGTTACTGAAAATGATGATAAGTCAGCATAATAATATTTTGCGGGGACGCTCTTTTAATAACGTGAGAGCGGTTGCGTACAGAGTGTACGATGTCACATGGAATTCTAATTTATGAGCTCCGATAATACCAAGTTCTCCAACTGCAAAATGTGTACTTCCAAATGGAACTACAAGCCAGAATTTACCACACTGGAAAAAATCAGCGTGTCGACACGTACTTGTATTTCTTGGGAAAGATTTATTATCATTAGTACTACTATCAAAAACAATAATAAAAAGACAAGTCACTCCGAGAATTAAACTCAAACAATAGGAGGGCAAATAGGATTAGCCGCTGTAAAGAAAAAATACATATTCATTATTCAGCAAAAATAACGTTGGGCCTTTGTCATTTCAGCTCTTAAATTATCCTGCAACTCAGTTGACAATTGTAAGCAGGAAAATGTAACACTATTTCGAGAAAGGATGGTCTGAATTGTAAAATTTTTATGAACGTGCTATTTTATACAAATATATTTATAAAACTGTATTGTTCTCTTCTTACTAATTTATTTATACTCCTTCCTTTACTCCATGAATCTATAAACGAGAAACGCAGTGATCAGATTATTGATTACATCATTTGATTTAAGAAACAAGCTTTTTCTGCTTTTATTTTTTTTCAAGAAAAAAAAAAAAGGGAGCCCCGCATTTTACAAAAATGATTATTCACCTGTTTCACAGTTTGATATGAAATATTTTTTATGCATTAAAATGATTTTTCGAATACAAGTTATTACACGCTCGAATTTTCAAATAACAAATGCTAGAATTATGTAGCACAGTGAGTTCCAGGATGAAGTAAAACACGGCTTTGATAGAGATAAAACTATTATTATTTTCCATATAAGTCTAAAAAACAGGATATTTTAAATAATAAGATTTTGGTAAGAGTTCATAGAAGAGATCAATACATTATGTGTTCTATTAAGATGAAGGTGTTTGCATAATGTTCTTAGAAGGTCAATTCATGACTTTTTATACGTTTTTTCAGGTCAAGGATTCCTTGATTAATGTTTCAATAAATACACAGAATTAGTACCTAATAACGAATCAACCAGTTAATGATACTACTGATACTCCAAAATCATCACAACCGCCTTCTCTCAACTAATAGTAGTGTAATCTTCCAGAAGTTTGAGACAAAATGTCGAAAAGCTATATCTTATGATCATAACCATAGACTGACTCACATGTTGACCCAATGAGGATGGCTGTGGATAGCCTTTTGGTAGTCACTACCGAATCCTGAGAAATCTGACAATAGGGGGTTTCAAGACAAAAATTATCATGATAAAAAAAAAATCGCCCTTTTTTATTCGATACAAAAAAACTATCTTCTCTTTTTAGCCAATCATACTCGCTTAAATTTTATACGATGATTTTTTTAAAAAAAATTAACTTATCTTGAAACCCCCTAATATAACCAACTTTTTTGTGAAATTACCTTTTAATCCATTTTAAGTTGCTGGAAGGCAGGAGAGACCATCATGCCATCATCCTATTTCCCATAGCGCTTTCAAGGAAAAATATATTAGGTTAAATTAATTATATAAAACTGCAATACACTCGGACCTCGATAAACAGATAATCTACACCGACTTTTTCGAATGCAATATGCATTTATCCATCTACGTACAAGTAATTCTATTGGCTACATGTTAAAACGAGGCTTAGATATATGCATTTATCCAGGACTGTACTAACAACAATATATGTTTGCTTGACCACCAATATACTCAATATACAATATATATATATATATATATATATATTGCACAGAATCAATAATTTTTATGCCAAACTAATAATAATGCAACATAACTGGTTTTTGGATTACAGGAAAGCTGATCGAAATGGGGTTCTCAGCCTCGAAAAGGGGTATATAAGCCATGTAAGAACTTAAACTCAATCAATACAAACAAGTACGACAGTACCATCTCAAAACATCAAAGGTATGTCATTGCTTTATATAAAAAGGAGGTAGC